>JAOXNR010035852.1:0-21398 GCA_028571225.1 Parsonsia alboflavescens | reverse complement strand
GTTACGATTTTTCTTGAGTTCCTGTTATTAGATTTCTTCAAGAATTTCTTATTCCTCAACCCACCACATCCACCTGCGTCAGAGGTACTTGAAGGGAACTATCAACTTCGATTAGATTTTTATAAAAATTCAAATGGTAAAACCATATGTTCGGTTAGATTTTTATAAAAATTCGAGTCAGAAAAATCAAGCTGAAAATTATAACAATGATTCTTGATCTCTAAAAGAATATTATGAAAACGATAACTTTTATTAAAAATTTTAAAATGTATTTTTTTCCAAACAACTTTTGATATTGTTTAGTATGTTTGAATTAGTGCGAGTAATCATCTTAATTTAAAAATAAATTCTTTTAAAAAATACTTTATATAAATATATATATATAAATGGGCTTAGAGTTTATATGATTTTTGTTATTACTTCCTCTATTGGAAATTAAATGAGTTGTTTCGAATTCAATGTATTATTCTTTAAGTTAGATTTTAGTCAAAATTAATATTTCAATATTAAAAATGATCTAGATTAATTTTTCAAAAAAAAAAAAGAAGTTAAAATAAGATATAACTTGGTATAGCACCCGTGGAATGCATGTATATTTTTCATAATATATAATGAAATATTTCAAAATGTGAGAATTCAAATTCTGTGAGCTTTGGCTGATTTGGAATGTCTACTTTTTATATCTATAAAATAGATTATGGAAGATTATATGTATTAAATATAAAAAGTCTCATTTTAGTTTAATAGTTTACGAGATCTTATCTTCACTGGATATAAAAAAAAAAAAAAATTCTAAAAATGTAGCCTAATAATTAAAAAAGAATATGTTCCTTGAAAATAAGTAAAAATTATAAAATATGAAAGATTATGTGAATATCAAAGTTATATTCATTAAACATAAGGTTTATTAGACCTAAATAAATCTTCTTTTTTTCATTAATATAAAAAAATACGTGGTTGATTGAAATTACAAGTGATGGAGCTCAAGAGTAGCTTCCGGATTACCCCGAATCCATGATGATGTCAATGACAGCAATTTGATCGGAAAAGAAGCATGTCACCGGAGTGAGTTGTCACCTAGGGAAGAGTTCCGATGCCTAAGTCAGTATTCTGAGAGAGTAATCTTCTGTAATTCACTCCAAAAAACTGTCCCTGTCTATAAATTGATTATTATTTGATTATATATTCAGAAGAAGTTCGTTATCTCTTTGATTAGGACTCTTCTATTACGTGAAAGTAGACAATTAGAATAATTGTGAGATCATATTTCATCTGGCCAATTGCTCCTAGAATCGTGAAATTTCCCTTTGTTGAGATATCTTATCATTCATGTCTCTAGTAAAGAGTTACAAGCTCGTTAATCAACCTCTAAGTCAATTTTGTGACCTGTCCATAAACTTCAAAGGTCTCAATTATCTCTTTTGGGAGGTCATGCCAAGTGACCGTAGGTTCATGGGAGATGTTAGGAGCCATGCACAATTGGTCGTGGCATGGAAGATGGATTGGTGCTTACCAGGTCGAAGGTCATGACTCAGTAGGACTTTTCTTGAGCTCATTTGGTAGGTTGGTGACCTGAAAGGTCAGTGGTAACAAGTCACTGCCCACCTTTCCTCTCTAACTTCTTAAGTCTGACTTTTAGATATTGAAGATTAGGGACTTGAGTCCATTTGGGCTGATTTTATCCGGATCATGCTCCGTTCAGATTGACCTTTTTTGTGTCGTACCCGTTTCTCCCATTAATAAGATTTAAAATTCCTTAAACTCTCATTGATTTAAAGATTTCTTTTTTAAATATATATAATAGATTTTTTAAATATTAAAAATTAAAAATGAACTACCTTAATTTTTTTGAAAAAAAATGAAGTCAAAATTTTACCCGTTTATTTTTCTTAAAAGAAAAGTTGTAATAAAATATCTCACTAGATGCACGTCAATTAGCCCACCAACTATGACCCGCAACGTGCACAACGGATCGGGTAGTTTAACTGCTCTTCGTAAGAAAGTTGCGGTTGACTTTAATCAAGAATAGCAGATGAGATCCCTCTTTTTCTTTTTTTATGCTAAATCTAAGCCTATTAATTTTCTTAACATCTTTCTTCTTTGCCTTAATAGGAATTTGATAGTTGTACACTATTAAACACATAAAATTGCATCACATCTAACAGTTTTCTCAATTGCACCGAATCTATAGATTGATATTCATGATTCTCAACGAAATAAAAATATACTCTCATTTTCTATAATTAAGTGTTCTGTTTTCCATTTTTAGTTGTTGTTCGTAATTAAATTTCTTATTTTATGATTTAGTTAAATTTTTATCAAGAAAAATGACATTACAATGTTTAAATTAATCAAATCAAACTTTTTCCTTAATATGCATGCAGGTTAAAATAGGATATTCAATTCCAAATGAAGGGAGTAATAGAGCGTATTTAACTTTTTGATCTCTCAATCTTATGCTAGACTAGATTACTTTATCACTTAAGTAAGTCCTATTTATGACATTTTATTTTCTTTTCCAAAAAAATTTTTTTTATAATACAATTATTATTTTAAAAATTAATTAAAATATTATATGCAAATAATTAAATTCATTCACAAATTGATGTCGCAGAAATGAGAGTGGACAAAAGTTGGACAGTTCACCTTGGGTTCTCCTCCTAAGATAAAAGTCCAGAAGATTGACTTTTAGGGCACATTCGATGCCTAAATCGATAGAACTTATGTTGGAGAAGAGAAGAGAAGATAAGAATTTTAGAATATTAGATCTCTTATTTGTTTTGCCTGAACTTTTTATTTTTATAATAAGGTTTTTCTTAGGAGGTGGCCGTTATTTCGCACGGACCATAGTCCTTTATGCTTTTATTGAGTAGTTGGGGAAAAGCATTGGAGATAATTAAGGAGGCCATTGGACTATGTACCAAGTGTGGTAAATTTCTCGTATTTTCCTGTCAAGTGGAATTTCTTTCCACAAGCTGTGGGAGTGGAGAGATCGAACCCGCCATTAAGTGGGCTATTTGTTTAAATGGTAAATTGCCCAATTTATGTCATATTTTGTCATATTAGGCTGCCTATTGGACTTATTCTTTTCACAAATTATCAAATATTTATTGTCAAAAAATTTAAATTATATATGTATTATATATATATATATATATATATATACACAGAGAGAGAGAGAGAGAAAAGAAAGAGTGGGGCGGCCTCAACCATATTTCACGTAGGCTTCCCGGATTAATAAAAAGAACCTAACCCTACTCATTTAATATAATATAAAGATCCGAGCCAAATCTATGGATTCAAATTGTTTGATTAAGTATGAGTCCATTGACGGTTGAGTTATGAACAGGAAACTAAGGTCCATGAGTTGAAGCTGTGCAAAGCAGCATTATCCGTATGCCCGGTCATATTTTTTATTAAATTCTAGTAGTTTCTTTTTGACTCTCGTTCATCCAAGTTTGGAAGCTCTTAATTGAAAGAAGAGTTGAGATGTGGCATAAAAGTTACCAAAAATATGCCGTTTATATAATAATAATAATCTAACGATCTAATTGATGAGAAAAATGGATACGACCCAAATAATCCCTAGTGCCTACCCCGATATTTAAAAGTTTGAATCCTAAATTAAGAGGAAAAGTGAACAGCGACCTCCTGGGTCATGGACCTTAAATGAACTTAAGAGAGGTCTCACTAGACAGTAACCTTCGACCTGGTCCGTCTTATACATCTTTTATGCCATGAAATATTTACTACTCTTTACACACACTATGAACCTATAATCATGCATTGTGACCTTCTAAAGACTATAGTCGAGACCTTTGACGTTCACGGGAAGGTTGCGAAGTTGGTTTAAAGGTTGCTAATGAGCTCATTGCTCTCAACCAAAGAGAATCCGAACTTAGGGAAACTCCACCATTCTAGGAGCAATTGGCGGGATATAATCTCACAATTATCCTAATTGTCTACTTTCACGTAATCGAGAATCACTACAAACAAGCTAACTAATTATCCGATGTATATTATCAAATCACACACTATTTACTGACAGATTGAGTTAATTTATACAAAGATTACTCTTTCGAAATACTAACTTAGGCATTGGATTTATCCTTAGGGTGACAACCCACTCTGATGATCTAATTTTCCCTTTCTAGTTGTGATTACATGCATCATCACAATTTGGAGTGATCGGGAGATCATTTTCGAACTCCATCATCTCTAGCACTATCTGTGGTTAGAACATTCTAAGCCTAGCCTTCTTCCACACAAAAAAACAAAAACAAAAGCGAATCGTGTGCAACCATCACGACGTGGTAGCCCACCTGATAGAACATGATTGCGCACTGGAGAAGCAGTGCATAAAGACCTATCCCAAGGGAAGATAACAATAATACGGGGCTAGTTGACCAGCAAGAAGCCGAGACCATCACGGTCCGAACCACCCTAAAGAGTCTTGTTGGACCATCCACCTAAGTATGAAAGAGGGGGATAATGACATCCCAACTAGAATGACAATGGCTATAACCCCAAACCATAGAGATCAGGGGGAAGTTGGGTGTCTGTTCCGGCCGACCCCTTTGAATGCATGGTGCTGGCCCTAGAAGAAATCTTTGGCAGTAGAGATTGTATATCGACGAGGCGTAGTCCTGCCCTATCTCGAAGGGAAACATAACAACCTCGAGATCAAAGGGATTGCATGCTACCGGACCAACCCATGCATTCTGAAACAAGGAATGACCTTTGGTCGAGCATGGAAGGTCTGTAGGCAAGGCTAGCACAAGAAACATCACAGGGTGAAGGATTAACGAAACAGTTAATGCAAAAAGAGCCCCACTTGTAGTCGACCTTAGAGGAACCCTACACAATGGAAGGGGTTATGACTTGAGGGATAGGCTCCATCGAGCAGCAATCTCTTGAGGTCAACAACAGGAAGCAAGTTTTGACGAGCAGGAGAGAGCTCACTGAAAACTCCTCTTGAGGGAAGGATACCTTCTTGATGAAGCTTGATCGACAAAAGAGGTAGCCCTGAATCCACCAAGGAGAGCGACTCTCCTAGCAAATAAGGAGAGAAATGGGAACCAAGAAGTACAAAGCAATGTGGATCTATCAAAGCTTTCACCATTCATCCATAGTATCAAAATCGTTCGAATGGCATAGGGGAACCGCTGCAACATATAGATGAGTATGCTTCCTACATGGAAATGTTCGAGTACCAAGATCATGTCAAATGCCGAGCTTTTCGATCCACGCAGACTAAGAAATTACAATCCTGGTTATTTCAGAAGCAAGTATTTCGAGTTGAACACAACTGAAGGAGTTGTTACTAAAGAACTATTAGAGTAGCAAAAGGTGTGAGAAAGACATCAATGATCTTTTTAACATCAAACAAAAATTTGGTGAGAGCACCAGAAGCTATTACAGTCGTTTTAACAACGAAGCAATGGAAATCGAGTAGAAAAATGATGCTATCCACATCACTGCTTTTAAACAAGGGTTGTAAGGGCATATGTAGCTCTTAGATTGGCAGAAGAGCTAGTGAAAACCATCAATTAGCTACAAACACTCCTGGAAAAATTGATCAAAGCAAAAGAAATGGAGATCCAGAAAAAGATTCCTAGATTTGCCTCAACTATTGAAAATGAAATTAAAGGGTGACCCAAATGCCCACAGTCAGCCAAACGAGATAGGAAGGATCCTTATTCTTGGGGGGGGGGGGGGGGACCTTAAGATACGAAAAGTAAGACAGTTCTTGACCTAGTGACAACTCCCTTAACGATCACAGGGGCAAAAATCTTGGTGGTCATGGAAAAGAAGGGTCTTTTAAAGCCACCAAAACCTCTCAAAACTCCTCTGGCCAAGAAAGACATGACAAAGTTCTGCCATTGTCATAAGGACCATGGCCATTTTATAGAGGACTGTTTTGACCTTAAACGAGAAATTGAGAGGCTGGTAAATGAGGGATACTTACAAGAATTTCTGGCTAAGAATGCAGGACCTGTAGATCCACCACTTGCAACTGCAACCCAGCAGTAGCCTCCAGTCAAAGAGATTAACTCCAACGAAAGGAGGTCCAAACGAGCTCGAGGGGGAGATTTAGACCCTTTTAACGGTGTCATTCCAAATTGGGAAATTTTTTAGAACAAAAATTTCAGTGAATCTCTTATACAAAAAGGCATTGGATCAAATGGGATAGACAAAAGCTCGCTGATAAATTTGAATACTGCCCTGACTAGCTTTAGTGGCAACATGACCTATGCATAAAGGATTCCACGGGTTACAACTGCACTTTCTGTGAATGGCAAGAGAATCATAGAGGTCATGGACTGGTTAGAGGTTGAAGCACCAGGAACTTACTATGCAATTCTTGGTAGGAGAAGTGTCATGGACTTGAAGGTTGAAATTTCCTTGTTGAGCTATTACGTGGGGATCTAGATCAGAGAAAGCTAGATCACCCTAGAAGGAGATAGACAGACAATCGCAGACTGCTACCTCGCTGAATTTTATGCTGAGGCCTCGGTAATGTCCGAGCACAATGATTTCATCAACCTCCCTAAGGATGATGATGAGTTCAGAATTCGGGCAATCAGCAAGGGAGAAAAAGTTTTTCTCAACTCAGAATTCCTTGAGAAAGGGATCAAGATAGGCAAACTTTTGCCTTCTAGGATTAAAGCGAAGCTTGTTGATTCCCTTCAAGAGTACCTGAAAGTTTTCGACTGGCGACCTATCGACCTTGAAGGAATTGAAAGAGAGATAGCGGAACACAAGGTCGTGCTCAGACCAGGAATCAAGCCAACAAAGTAAAATTTTTGCTCAACAAAAAAAAAAAAAAAAAAAAAAACAAAATGAAGTCATAGCACAAGAAGTCCAAGCTCTTCTTTATGCTGGGATCTTGAAAGAGGTCGTGTAACCAGAATGGCTTTCCAATCCAGTGGGTGTGTCGAAAAAGGAATGGACATGGAGGATGTGTGTAGATTTCACCACACTAAACAAACATTGCCAGAAAGACTCATACCCTCTCCCGAGCATTGACCAAATGGTGGATTCAATGGCTGGTTATCGATAGCTGTGTTTCTTAGATGCCTACAAGGGGTATCATCATATTACAATGGCATTGGAAGACATGGAAAAGACCTCATTTTTTATAGAGGTCGGGACCTACTGTTACGCCAAAATGTCATTTGGTTTGAAAAACAAAGGAGAAGAATTCCAACTAGCCATACACAAGGTCTTTAGGAAGCAGCTCGGGAGGAACATTAAGATTTACGTGGATGACATTGTGATTAAGCCAAGACCTCGGATGATTTCATTGAAGATATAAGAGACACTTTCCAGAAGCTGAAAGCTGCTCACATGAAGCTCAATCCTAAAAAATATACCTTTGGAGTTTTAGCTGGAAAATTCTTGGGTTTCATGATATTTGAAAGAGGCATTGATGCTAACCCTGATAAGATAAAAGCACTATTGGACATGGAGCCTCCCAGAAGCATTAAGGAAGCCTAAAGCCTAATAGAGAAAATGGCAGCATCGGGATGCTTCTTCAACAAGATGGCTAACAAAAGAGAGAAATTTTATGACATCCTGAAAAAACATAAAGATTTCTAGTGGACATAGGATTGCCAAATAGCTTTCAAAAAGTTGAAAGAATTCTTGTGAAAATCCCCTCAGCGAGGTTAGGAGAAGAACTCTTGATGTACCTAACTACAATAGAAAAGGCAGTCAGCTTAGTGTTGCTGGTAGAAAGTTCAAGCTTGCCATTTCCAGTGTATTATGTAAGTCGTTTGCTCCAAGGTCCTGAAATCAGATATTCGGACCTCAAGAAATTCCTATACCTTATTGTTATAACATCAAGGAAGTTTATGCAATGTTTTGCAGCTTACTTGATAAGAGTATTGACCAATCTGCCATTGAAGCAAGCTCTGGCAACACTTGACCTATCAGGCGGGACGATGAAGTGGTCGCTTGAACTCTCTAGATATCAAATCGATTTCGAACCGAGGAAAGCTATCAAAGCTCAATCTCTCTCAGACTTCGTCTAAGAATACACAAGAGTTCTACTAGAGCTCGCTAACACTTCTGAAATTAATGTATGGACTATGTACATTGTTGGTTCCACTGAAAAGGAAAATTTAGGTATGGGAATTGTATTGATTAGCCCTGAGGGAGTGAGAATCCCTTACTCTGTGAAATATAACTTCCCAACCTCGAATAATGAATCCAAATATGAAGCTCTCTTAGTAGGTCTAAGACTCGTAAGAGCTGTAGAAGTGTAAAAATTACATGCTAAAATTGATTCACAAGTAATAGCCATCCAGGTCACTTGAGAATACAAAGCTAGGGAAGAAAACACGATTAAATATCTCAAACAAGTAAGAGATATAACATCGAAACTTGAGTACTTCCTTATTGAGCACATACCTAGAGAGCAAAATTCAGAGGCTGATATATTATCTAAGGTCTATCGGGAGCTCGCGGGGACCTAAGCCAAGCTATTGGTTGAACAGTTTTATTGACCAAGCATATTCCAAGAGGAAAACTTGGTTATCGAGGACCAGGCAGACTGGAGATACCCTATTTACAAATTCCTTAAGGATGGTGGCCTCCGTCAAGATGCCAAAGAAGCTTGCCAAATCCAAAAATGGGCACCTTGCTGTGTCCTGATAGGAGATGATGAAGTGTACAGAAGGTTGTATACATGGGTACTACTCAAATACCTGAGCAAGGGAGAAGGAGAATATGTCATTGAAGAGGTGCATGTGCGATCCAAAACCCTCACAAAGAAGATACTGAGGACAGGTTATTATTAGCCTATGATGATCTCAGATATTGAAAAGGTCATACAAGAATGCACGAGTTGCCAATTGCATGGAAACAATTCGCATGTGCCCCCAATGAAGTATCAATATATCAACACATCGGTTCCATTCGATATTTGGGGTATTGACGTATTAGGACCCTTCCCAAAAGGAGTGAAGGGTGTTCAATTCTTGATTGTAGCCGTAGAATATTTCACCAAATGGGTTGAAGTAGAACCAATAACAATAATTTTTTTCACCAACGACATAGTCCTTCGTATGGAGGAACATTATATGTAGGTTTAGGGTTCCCTGAGCTATCATCTCAGATAATAAAAGGCAATTTGTAGGCAATCCCTTCAAAACTTTCTGTGAAAACTTGAATATAGAACAGAGATTAACCTCTGTAGCTCATCCTCAAGTGAATGGATTGGTCTAGGTCACGAAAAGAACAATCATAGAAGGTCTCAAGAAAAGGCTTATCAAGCTCCAAAAGGAAGGTAAAAAATCTTCCTAGCCAGAAGAAATTCCAAGCAACCTATGGGTTTATAGAACCACACCTAGGAAAGCTACTAGAGGAACAACTTTTCAGTCTATGTTTTGGTGCAGAAGCTATAATGCCGATAGAGGTCGGAATGCAATCTTTGAGATTAACTGAATACGATTCAGTCTTAAATGAGGGAGAGAGAAGGGCAAACCTCGACCTTCTTGAAGAAGTCAGGAATAAAGCTATGGAAGCGAACAGAAGGTATAAAAAACAAGTTACAAATTTTTTCAACAAAAAGGTGAAAAAGAAGCATTTCACAGTTGGAGAAATGGTAATCAAGAGGTCGGATGTCGGAAAGCAAGGACAGTTGACAAAGTTACAAAAAAGTTGGGAAGGACCCTATATAATCCAAAAAGTTCACAAAGCAGGAAGCTAGAAGCACACTAATCTCAACGGAAGATAACTCCTAATTCCTTGGAATGTTTGCCATCTGAAGAAATTCTATGCCTAAGACTTTCTAGCCTTCACAAACTCGTTATTCAACTCAGGTGATTTTCCAAGACTTTCATCGCTTCACAAGCTAGCTATTCAGCTCGGGTGCTTATCTGAAAGTTGAAGAAGCTCATTGAATAGAAAGGCAACTTTAGCGACCTTTTCGGTTTTTGTCTTGACAAGTGCATGTCAAGTTTCAGAGACTTAGTTAAAAAAGCTAAGTTCACAGAACTAATTGTAATCTTAATTCTTTTTGTTTGCATAAGTGTCAAAACTGGTCAAGTTTTACTAAGCAAGTTTCTAAGTGCTGGAACAAAACTAGAGATATTTCAAGAAAATTGATTGATTCTCATGTGAAAGAAGAGGTCACAAATGGACCTCATGATACAGTTAATATTAAGAAGAAGAAATATGAGCTCAAAAAATGAGCATTGTATTTGTTACAGCTAGCTAACTATCAAATATAAGGCAAGAGGAAGAAAGACGCTATAGAAGCTTTAAAAAGACCTATTCTATTACAGATCAGTCTTCTTCTTCATTTCCGAGAACCTTCAACGTGCTCAGTAGGACTTTATCATCTGCAGCTCTCTCTCGATCAATGATGCTTGATGAACCGGTGGGATAATCAGTAATAGTCTCAATTGGAGGTCTACCCAGGGAAGGACGAATAGCTCTTAAGAGGTTAAGTGCCTCATTGAAATCAACGGGCTGGGGATGAAAAGGATAGTACTTAAGTAAGTCTCAATAATTAATTATGATTTTATTTGGAGGAGTAGAAAATGCTAGAGGGAGAATGTCATTGATCACCCTCTCAGTGGCCGAAGCTTCTGTGTTCTTCTCCTAAGGTCCTTTTCCTCCTTTAGAAGAATCACCACTAGCCTGTCCAACCATGGCTAGAGTTTCGGCGGCAGCGACCTCTTTTTGAGAGGTTAGACCTTGACCTTCTTGCTCCCAAGGGAGAGGAACGATAGACTCCGGGTGATACAGTTTGTCATCAAAATCAACATCCGTCTTAATTTCACCATTCCTGGAGTTTATCAATGACTCCCCATAAAGCCCCATCTTCTGAGGCCGCAAGAAGGACTCCATATAATCTTGGAAGGGGGGAATCCCTTCCAGTTTGGTCAAAGAGAGGTTGCCATCCTCGTCGCATAGAGCATCTTAGTCTGTCGGCTGAGTCTCCAGGTCTATGATGCGATCTCTCTGCTAATCACTTACTGGAATCAGCTTCTCGCCCCTCTTCACGGCGATATCTATAGTAGTGGACAAATGCATATTCTGAGCTCAGGCACAAAGATAATTTTTCTCACTCTCTTAAAGGAGAGTCTGGATAGTGACATAGTTGGCCTGAGCTTGCTCGGTGGCAGAGGCAAGCTCCTGGACTTCTTTTTCAAAACGAGCCTTCTCATCCTGGAGCTCGGTAATCAAGGTGAAAAACTCCTGATCTTTTTTGTCTCTCTCCCTTCTCCACTTGTCTTCTTAATCCCTCACCCAAGAAGATATAATTTTGAAAAGAAAAAAAAGAAAGAGAAGAGAGGTCAATCCTTAGAAGAATTGGTACAGAAAAGCTATGTGTACACATGAAAAGAACTTACAACGGTATGAAGAGAGGCGGTGTATTTTTCTAGCTCGACATCAGTGAACTGTTGGCAAATTTCCTTGTCAAATATGGCGTACACTCCATCAAAAATGACTGGGAGTGTGGCCATTGGAACAATTAGTCAGAAGACTCCATAGGGAGGTCGGGAACCCACCTCTTGGTCCCCTCAGTTAGAGTTGTCAATTGGGGCTGACTCAGCTCAACCCTACCCTAACCCCAAGGGCCAGAGAATTTAAAGAGCAGGGACGGGCTGGCTCCATTTTTTGAAGGGCCATCAAAACCCTAATCCAGCCCAACTACATGAGGGTCAAGGGCCTGGTCGGATCAACTTTTTTTAAAAAAAAGTTTTTTAATTTTAAAAATATTTAAAATAAAACAATTTAATTTTCACCAATGGGCCAAATGGTTTTGAGGAGTTGATGCTGACATTAATTTCCACATTTCGAAGTATGAAGAAGATATAATCAGGTTTAACTTGGCAGATTTACATTTACTATATATTGTTACTAGTTTTATGAATTATAGTCTAATAATATTTTTGGGCTGTGTTTTGTATATTATGTGAATTAATATTTATTTTTGCATATTTTCTTGCCTAAATCTATTTCTACCAGATCACTTGCTCGAGACACTTTCCCATTCTATAAAATCACTTTTCCTGTGGTTGGCCCTCTTATTTCAATTCCTATGTATTTTCCATGAAAATGAAAGTGCAAAATAGCAGAAGTTAAGCTATTTTATTTGACAACTGATTTTTAGATTCTCCATCTTAGGTTCTTTTACTTTCATTATTCAGCTTGATAAAGAGCAAAAGTTCCCAGGTCTCTCAATTACGAATATATGGGTTAGACAGAAAGACATGGGAGAAGAGGGATTAAAACAGTTGTATTTCATCAAAAAATTTTCGCCCGAGTGGAACTATATATATATGCATATAATAACTCAGAAAAGGGTAACATCCTTAAACATCTCATCTTTGGTAGTAGAAGAATAAAAAAGTTTCTTTATATTTTTGAAAGTTTTGAACTAGTGTTTCTTTTTTTGTTTTCAGAATTTTAGCTCAACTTGTGCTAAGAAAATTGTTCTGTCGATTAAAATTAAATGCATTAGAAAACTTAGAAAAGTCAGGTGTTTACTGCCAAACCTTAAAAAGTAAAGTAGGTAAAAAAAATATTATAAAATAAAAGATATATATTTTTTAGTATCTTTGGTCCCAAGAGTCGGTCCAGCCCTCTCTCAACTCTCGTTGTCCCTCGGCCCTTAAGGATCGGACTAAAAAACCCTTGTTGTTATTAGGGTTAGGTTTTTTAAACCCAACCCTTCAAAATTGTGGGGTAGAGCCGAATTGGATCCAAGGGCCTAGCCCCAATTGACAGCTCTACCCTCAGTAGAGTGAGAGGCTAAGGATAGCTTCCCTAACCTCTTTATGGTCTCAGCGACCTCTTCAGCAGTGTAACCACTGAAGTTCAATTCCTGGTTAGAGGTTACAGATCCTTTGCCCTTCCTAGAGGAAGTCAAAAGGAGATCATTCCCCTGTTGGTGGGACTAGGGGGAAGGAAAGTCGGAGATAACAATCCTTGCGGGTCGTTCAGATGCCCTCAAGGCTACTGCTTCGGCATTACGAGTTCGGCTAGCCATGGTCACCTTCTTAGTCTGGGACTGGGGAATAGGAATCTTGAAGGAGTACTCCCTAGAAACCGGAATAGCAACGGCAGTGCCAGGTCTGCTAGAAGGAGCTCTAAGGGACAACGACCTGCCTTGCTGTCCCTACTGAGAACGAGATAACCAAGTAGTCCTCATTGATATCAAAACAAAGGGACAGAAAAAAAAGTTAGCATACATTTTTGCATAGAAGAACGAAAGGAAATTTACTGAAAGTTGAAAGATAAAGAAATTTCCTACCATTGGCAAGATTTCCCATAGTTTTCCTAAGTGACGGGAGATCGCAATCCAAGGGACTTCCCAATCCTACAAAGCGAAGAAAAGGAAGAGGCCAGACTGGTTGAGTCGACCTGACTTTCTTGATGTCGGAATTGGCAACGTCGACAAGGAAAATCCTATCCATCTCTTGCTCTTCGGATAGAGTAGGAACTCCGTTACAAAAAGTCTTATTAAGATTCCAGTCTGGATATCGCTCAATCCGAACCAGATTTGTTGGAACTTTGGCAAAAAAGAAAGAGTCCTTCCAAGGTCAGCCAAAAGATTGGAAGGGCCCTAACAGTCTATAGCTATTGTTAAATTGAAGGTACCCCAAGCTAGTCTTGCCTGGGATTGTGGAGATACCAACCTTGAAAAATCACCTAAAGAGATCTAAGGAAACCAAAATTCTATATAAGTGACAGGTCGCGATGAAGCCAATAATGGCTCAAACAGCATTGGGAACGAGTTGAGTGATAGGAAAATTCCATAAATAGGCTATATCAAAGAACAGGAGATGCAGGTAAAGCAAGAGAATGCCTCCCCTAGATTGTTCAAGTGAAGGCCTATGTGTCCGACACGCCAGCTGTTAGGATGCTTGGATTCCCGAGCAACCACTATGTCATCTTTCTTTAACCCTCTCTGCCCACTAATTTGAAAAATTTCTAAGGGACCTAAGGAGGATTTAAGAGAGAAGATTTCTAGCTCAGAAGGATGGTATACTTTACTCTTGATACGAGAGGCCTCAACAGTAAGGGGAGCCAAATAATATACTTCTTTGTCAAAGTTCTGAGAAGGGAGAGCCCTAGGAATCTCTTTTGTGCAAAGAGAATGAGTACTCGAAGAAGAGGAATTTTTTCCGAAGACATCTTTTCGAAAAGATGAAAAGGAAGAAAATTTTCTAAAAAGTAAAGAGAGAAAAGAACCTCACTTGTTTGATGTTGGAAAAGCTATGGAAATAGAAAGAAATGTCCTAACTTTAGAAAACTCGCCAAACAGAAAAGAAGAAAAAGCTTAAGAAGATGGTAGCTTAAGCTTGTATTGTAGAGAGGAATTCTGTTTACAGAGAAGAGTTTTGGTAAATCTTAATCTCTTCAAAGTTTCCTAATTTATATATGAGAAAGAGTCCATTGGATTTCTAGAAAAGATCCAGTACACATGAATCGAGGTGATTGCCAAAATTGATAAGGCACAACACCTCCAAACTAGTCGTTACAGAAAATGACGCAACCCTTCAGAGGTCGGGGCTTAAGGATGATAATTTAGGCGCCACAGCCTCTGAGCTTGCTAGATCTAAAAGGGGGGTAATGATGGGAGAAACGGGTATGACCCTGATAACCTGACCCAAACGGACCCAAGTGACTACCCGCATATATAAAAGTTCGAATTATGAATTAAGAGGAAATGTGGGCAGCGACCTCACCGACCTTAAATGAGCTTAGGAGAGGTCTCATCAAACCATGACCTTCGACATGGTGAGCTCCAATCCATCTCATACATCTTCTATGCCATGACTAAATATCTATGACTCTTTACACACATTATGAACCTATAATCACTTATCGTGACCTTCTAAAGAGGACAGTCGAGACCTTCAACGTTCATGGGAAGGTCGGAAAGCTGGTTTAAATATTGCTAACGAGCTCTTAGCTCCCGACCAAAGACTTGCATGGTAAGGTATCCGAACTTAGTGAAACTCCACGATTCTATGAGCAATTGTCAGGATTTAATCTTACAATTATCCTAATTTCCTACTTTCACATAGTCGAGAGTCACTACCAACAAGCTAACTAATTATTCGGTATATATTATCGAATCACATACTGTTCACGGACAGATTGAGTTAATTTACACAAAGAATAGTCTCTCGGACTACTGACTTAGGCATCAGAGTTATCCTCAGGGCGACAACCCATCAGAATCTAATTTTCCCTTTCTAGTTGTGATTACTGTCGCTATTATAGTTTGGGGTGACCTAGAGATCGTTTCTAAGCTCCATCACTAATATTTAATAACTTATACATCCTTCGGCTCTAATTATATGTTGTTTGTAGTTATTTTTCATATCCCTTATTCGAGGTCATTTTCTATTATTTTATGGATACTTTATCCATTCTTTCCAATATATCCTTAATTTCTTTCTCAACATTTCTCCCATTTCCCTCTCAATGTTCTTCTCCAAAATGACTTTTGGGGACAAAAATTACATTAATATTAGTAAAATAACTACATGCGATTTATAATTAGTGACAAAGGAAGTACATTAATAGTCTTTAAGAATATACTAAGGTAGGGATGTTCAAAACCGATTAGATTTAACCAAATCGACTTCTAGTCTGCTCCAAAATTAAATATTCTTGACGGTTCGATTCAATCATCGATTACATAAAATTTTTAATCGATTATAATCAAACCAAGTGATTAGATATAATAACTAAAATATATGTAAAATATATTATATAATTTATTATAGATCACATAATTTAAAAATAAGTTAAATTTTTATTCAATTATTAATAGAGTCAAACGGTTATAAGAAATAATAAAAATATGCTTTAATTATATATATAATTATAAATAATTTTAAAACAATAACAAAAAAAACAAGAAAAAATTTTAATCGATTATTAATTGAACTGATTATAAACGGTTTGGTTCGATTCTATACTAAAATTTCTAATTGATTAGTTGGAAAATTACTATAACTAATTATGATAGCTTAATTAAAAAATTTAACTGCAATTGAACCAAATCGAATTGAACCAAACAATCGACACCCCTCATACAAAAGTAGGTAGGAATAAAGTCAAAATTGAGAAAAAGGGTAATTATTTCCAAATATCTCTAAACTTTTTTAAAATTTGATTTTAACCCTCAATTATGAATCATCTCGTTTTAACCCTTCAATAATAAAAACATTTAAAAAAGGATCCCTTTATCAATTTTGAGAGTTTAGGTGGTGCCGGAAATATCCCATGTGTCACTCACGTGCTGTTTTTTTGGGTCAATTTTGTCCATCAATTTTCCTTTTTCTTTTTTCCCTCTTCTTCTCCATCGGATCTGCGTATCCCATTCAAGATCTGGGTTTTTCTTTTCTTCTCTTTTCTTTCATTTCTGGTAACTTTGGATCTGTTTTTCTTCCGTTAGCGTCCTTCGGTGAACAAAGCCATTGATTCTATTTTTATTTTGAAGTTCGACAAGTGGCCTAAAAGGATCAGAGATCCGGTGCCAAATATTGTCTAGGCTGCAATACCTCCTGGAAGCCTTGACTTTACAAGCTTTTTTAGGTCGTTCGCTGTTTCCAAATCCACCGAATAAGGGGCTGCGACAGTGTAGACAGAAACGACGAGAGTTGAATTTTTAGACAAAGAGAGAATTTCGATGAGAGCAAGGATAGAGAATAAAAATGGGGCTTTGAGGAATTTGAGAAGAAAATGAGACGGAAGCCAGTGATGATGTGAGAGAAGATATAGAAGTCGCCATTGTTTCAAAACTCCAGAAAGAACAGGAAGGGGAGTTTTTATGCAGCGGATTAGAGGGTTTAGTAGACCTGGGTCGCAGCGGCCCCTGTAAAATCGAGGCATTGGGTCGGCTATGGTGTAGAAAGCCCAGCGACGAAGTTGGTGAAGGCGGAGGAAGAAGATCATAATTAGCCAAAGTAGCAGCCGACAAAAGTCACACATGGTTTGGATTTCTTTCTTTGAAGCTAATCAATCAAAGGGGTAACTGTATTCAAATTTGCAAGTAAACACCTCTTGGAAATGATGTTAAAACCAGATTCTCGGCGAAAGTGGTGGTCGGCAATGACGTAACTAGAGATCCGACGGTCAAGAGACTTGAGAATTTGGCACCTCCGGTGCCCGGAAGCCCTTCATCTTTGGCAACATTTTCAGTCAATTTTTCTTGCAATTTGCCATCAAAATTGCACATGGGCCCTTCCATCAAAACTTAACATTCAAAATGGAAGGAAGGGTTTTTTTTATTCATTTTCACTGTTAGAAGGTTAAAATCAGATGATTAACAACCAAATTTTAAGAAAGTTCAAGAGCACTTGAAAATAATTATCCAAGAAATGGTATGCAAATTAGATGTCCTAGCAATAGTAATTCATGGGAGAAATAGGTACAACACAGACAAGTCAACATAAATGGGTAAGATTCAGACAGAAGTTAATCCAAATAGGCCTAATGCCCACATCTTCAATATTTGAAAGTCAGTCTCACGAAATCAACAAAGATAGGTAAGTATCGACCTGCTACCATCGACTTCCAAGGTCATCGACTTCCTAAAGGAGCTCAAGAGAGGTATCACTAGACCACGACCCTTGACATGATAACTCCTAACTCATCTCATACATCTTCCATAGCACGACTAATTATGTATGACTCCTAACATCTCCCATGAACCTACAATCACTTGGCGCAACCTCCCAAAAGAGACAGTCGAGACTCTCGACGTCCACGGACAGGTTGCGAAGTTGATCTAAAGGTCGGTTAGTGAGCTCGCAACTCTCGATAGAGACGTGAATGGCAAAATATCCCAACCAAGGGAAACTCCACAATTTTAGGAGCAGTTGTCGAGATTTCATACAGTCTCACAACCATCCTAATTACCTATTGTCAAGTAAAAGTAGAATCCTAATCGAAGAGGTAATTGATTTCTTTTCTATATAATCAAATCATAATCAGTCTATGGACAAGGACAATCTTTTTGAGAATTTATTACACACAATTACTCTTAGAATGCTGACTGAGGTATCGGAGCTCTTACTTGAGCATAGCCCACTAAGGTGACAATCTTTACTTTCTTCTCAGGTTGCAGTCTTTGATGCCATGATGGTTTTGGGGTAGCCCGAAGTTCACTTTTGAGCCCCATCACTTCTGGTGCTGTCTGTGGGAACTCAGACAAAAAGCTTACCATTCTTCCCTACACAAAATAAAGAAATAAGCCAGATGACTCAACCACAACTGTCACGGGTCCAGCCGGCTCGCCAGGGCAAACCACCTGGCAAGACACAGTTGTGCACCGGTGAAGTGTTGCCTGAAGCCCCACTCCTGGTGGACAGAAATAGCTCAGCCTTGGCCGAACAATAGGAGCCATCACGACCATCACGGTCTAGTCCGTCTCGGAGGGCCTTCGGAGATCCTCCACTTATATAAGAGAATCCTGAGCAAGGACGCACAGATCCTATTGCCAATGGCAATAACCCTAGGAGACAGAGAGTTGGGAGAACTCAAATATCGGTGAATACACAGACCTCCTAGAACGAATGGTTTCGGCTTTAGAGGAATTTCCAATAGGCAAGATTATATGTCCACGGGACGGCCTTTATTTCCTTCTCGGAGAGATTCATAGCCACCCCGAGCCCAGGCAGGACAAACATAGCCTGATCAGCCTTTACCTTCAGAAGTAAGGAATGAAATCTGACCTAATGAAGCAGGTCGAGAGCAAGAAAGGTCACAGGGGGGAGAAGCCTAACCTGTGACTGACCTCAGAGAAACTCTAAACAACGGAAGGGGTTACAACATAAGGGACAAGCTCAACCGGGCAGCCTTGTCACTACGCCAGAAACGGGATCTTGAAGAGAAAGGGAGCTCTCTACCAACTCCTATTGAAGATTAATCAAAACGACAAGCAATAATGCTCGAGGGGTAGCCCCTAATCCACTGAGAAGAACGACTCCTCCATCCAATCAGGAAAGAAACGAAGAGCGTGAGATACAAAGCAATATGGACCTTTCGAAGCTCTTGCCATTTGTCCATAGTATCTGAATAGCTCGGATGCCGCCAGGATTTAAAGCCCCACGCCTGGAGGCAAAATATGATGGCATAGGGGAACCACTGTAGCACATAGACGAGTATGTGTCTTACATGGAGATGTTTGAGTACCCTAACCATGTTAAATGCAGAGCCTTTCGGTCAACACTGACCAAAATGGGCCAATCTTGGTTCAGGCATCCCGGAGGCAAGCATCTCAAGCTGGACACAACTAAAAGAGCTGTTCCTAAAAAACTATCAGAGTAGCACGAGGTGTGAGAAAAACATCAACGACCTCTTCAACAATAAACAAAAGGTTGGAGAGAGTACAAGAAGCTACTACAGTCGCTTCAACGATAAGGCAGTGGAGATCGAGCAGAAAAACGATGCCATCCGCATCACTGCCTTCAAATAAGGATTGTAAAAGGGGTACGTAGCAATCAGGCTAGCCGAGGAGCCAGTGAAAACCATAAAGGAGCTACAGTTGCTCCTAGAAAAACTAATCAAGGCTGAGGAAATAGCAGTCCAGAAGAATATCCCTGGTTTTACCTCAACCACAGAAAAGGACAACAAAAGGTGACCAAAAAGCCCTCAATCCTAGAAGAGAGACAGGAAGGACCTCCACTCAAAGGGAGGAACCTCAGACAAGAAAAGAAAGACCATCCCTGACCTTGTGACCACCCCCCTCAAGACCCCATGAGCTGAAATCTTGGTGGTCATGGAAAAAAGAGGTCTCCTGAAACCGCCAAGACCTCTCAAAAGCCCTGTGGCCAAAAGAGACAATGCCAAGTTCTACCATTATCACAAAGACCATGGTTATCTCATAGAGGATTGTTTCGACCTCAAATGAGAGATCGAGAGATTGGTCAAGGAGGGTCAAATGCAAGAGCTCCTGGCAAGGAACAGGATCCCTGCAAATCCACCCCTAGCAACCCCGCACAATCAGTGAGGTCCAGTCTCTAAAATAAATGCCATTGAGAGAAGGTCAAAACGAGCTTGAGTTGAAGACTCGATCCCCTAACGGTATCTCTCCAAGTCAGAGATTTCCTGGTGCGCAAGATATTGGTTGACACTGGTAGTGCTATGACCGTCTTGTACCAGAAAGCTTTTGACAAGATGGGGATAGATAAGAGCTCGTTGATAAGGTCGGACACGGCTCTGACAAGCTTTAATGGCAACACGACCTACATGGATGGGATTCTTCGAGTCCCAACTACAATTAACGTGAACGATAATGAGGCCACTGAGATCATGGATTTGATGGTGGTCGACACCCCTGGAACCTACAACAAAATCTTGTTTAGAAGGGCGATCATGGATCTAAGAGCAGAAATCTCTCTACTAAACTATGGAATGAAACTCCAAATTGGAGACACTTGCATTGTCCTAGAGGGGGACATATAGCTCGCTACAGAATGTTACCTCGCTGAAGGTAACAAAGAGAGGTCGCCCAAGCTCAAATAAGAGAACAGTATCGACCTCTGGAAAGGGAATGATGATTACAGAATTCAGCAGCCAGTAGAGGAAAGAAAGTGTTCCTCAACTTAAAATTAATTGAGAAATTGATAAAAGTGGGAAAATTTTTACCTCATAAAATCAAAGGGAAGCTCATGGACTCGAGTCAAGAATACCTAAAAGTCAATGCCCGGCAACCTAGCGACCTCGAGGGGGTAGACCAAAAGATCGCTAAACACATTGTCAGACTCAAACCAGGAGTCAAGTCGGTGAAGCAGAAGAAGAGGACCTTCTCACCAGAGCAAAACCTAGTCATAGCTCGAGAAGTCCAAGCTCTTCTTGGCGCGAGAATTCTGAACGAGGTGGTATACCTAGAATGGTTAGCCAACCCGATCGTTGTACCAAAGCAAGAGAGTACGTGGAGGATGTATGTGGATTTCACCACACTTAAAACTTTTTGTCAAAAAGATTCCTACCCACTCCCAAGCATCACTAGCTGTGTTTCCTATATGTGTATAAAGGATACCACCAAATCCCAATGGCAGTGGTAGACATGGAAAGGACCTCGTTCATCACAGAGGTCGGGACCTACTACTATACAAAAATGCCATTTGGCCTGAAAAATGCGAGAGTAGAATTCCAGTGAGCTATGCATAAGGTGTTCAAAAACTAGCTTGGGAGGAACATAGAGGTCTATGTGAACGACACAGTAATCAAGTCTAGGACCTCTAAAGATTTTATTGAAGACATCAGGGAGACTTTCAAGACCCTGAACGCTGCCCACATGAAGCTCAACCTAGAAAAATGCACCTTTGGAGTTTCAGTAGGGAAATTCCTGGGCTTCATGATATCGAAGCGAGGCATCGATGCCAATTTGGACAAAATCAAGGCACTAATCG
>JAOXNR010035842.1:0-21401 GCA_028571225.1 Parsonsia alboflavescens | reverse complement strand
GGAAATATTATAAGGTGCACTATATGTTCATGGTGAAGTTGATGATGGATTAACAAAATGGATGCAAACAAGTGTATTTTATATCATATGTCTATGTGCATTCGATACCATTTATACATATAACTACGTTCATGCACACTCATCTATATAAATTACGAAAAATGAAGTCAAGAACCGTCTTTTTTTCTTCTTCTTTTTTTGAATGTTATTTGCAATTTTTCTGAATTCTGATTAGCTTATATAAAATAATGCTTTAGTTTCGATTTTGCCAGTTAATTATGATCTTTCTCTTACCAGAAGTTGTATTCAGTTCCCAGCTTTCCGTTTGATGTAGTTTAGACTTCTCTATATACTAATGGCTGGTTCTGGGAAAGCTCAACTCAAGAAGCATGAGGAAAAATCTAATGTCCATAATTCGTAGGAACTCAAGCCACACTCAACCTTCAACATGGAATTAAAAGGCCTAGAAAGAAGTGAGAACTTGGATAAAGTACTCGAGCACTCTGGTGACCAAAGAACTCTACCTCCAATGGTGCCCAGAGATTCAGGTGAGAAAACTACTCCATCTGAAAATAACTGTTTATAAACATATATAAATTTAACCCTGCTCTAATGGCATTAAGCATTAAGAGAAAGTGAAAACCTACCTGTGTCTATTATTGTGTTATTATTCACTCTTTGGTTCTGTTACATTGAAAAAACATGTTGGGTCTTTTAGTAAATTGGCAGTGTTAAATGTATAAATTTAAAAGATTATTATAGTTTTAGACATAGTGGAAATTTAATGTTAAGCTTTCAAATGATGCCTGTTATCGTGTTATGTTGACCCTGCTATTAAAAGATTGTGTATAAATTTAAAAGATTCATATACTTATAGAGCAAGTGAAAATTTAACGATAAAAATTCAAATGATGTCTGATGGAAAACTTATTTGTGACCGTTATTGTGTTATTATTCACATGTTGACCCTATTATTAAAAAATAGTATTCGATTTATAAACCTTTTTAGAGCCAATGAAAATTTAATAACACTAGTATACTATTCACATGATGTCTGAAGGAGCCGTTGCTTGCATGAAGAGGGCAAGATCTACCCATAGGACTACATCTTTACTTAAAACCACGAAAAGTACTGAATCATCGGCCTATTTCGTTGAGTTGGACAATTTGGATTTCATCAAATTCATAGCAAATTTTCCAAATGAAATGGAACTGGAGAAATTGCAAGCAACCAATTGTTTGGATCCGGATTTTTCAAGGGAAAATCTGATCATGAATTTGACTCAAAAAATTGAGTACATTACAACCCATGCGAAACAGTGGGGAGATTGTGCTCAGAATATAATGACACAGACAACTGAACGGTTCGAGGATCGAAAGATTGAGCTGAGAAACATGAGATTGCAGAACAATGAGAGGGAAAGCCTGTTAAAGCAAAAGGAGGAGCTTGACATCTTCTGCTCATTGCTGACTGATAAAGAGAATCTCTGGAGGATGGTCAATCGGGAACTCGATCTCGTAAATCGGGCGATGAAAAGGCTCAAGGATGTTAGAGAAATGGATGGATTTCGAAGGAGATTTGCATCAAGAACTAAGCAGGAACTTTTGGAAGCTCATGAAAGGCAGATTGCAGTTCTTAAAATGTCCAGAGAAACTCAAAAGAAGGTTTGTGAATTGAAGAGACAATTTGCAGAGGAGAGACGGAAGATTGTTGAATTGGAGCAGAAATTGAAGCTGCTT
This sequence comes from Parsonsia alboflavescens, assembly GCA_028571225.1. Taxonomy (NCBI): domain Eukaryota; kingdom Viridiplantae; phylum Streptophyta; class Magnoliopsida; order Gentianales; family Apocynaceae; genus Parsonsia; species Parsonsia alboflavescens. The sequence continues at coordinate 19,661 of JAOXNR010035842.1, read as the reverse complement.
AATGAGGACCATGAATATGATAAGGTGCGTGCTTATTTATTTAATTAATTCAGTCTGGAAATGGCGTAATGTTGATAATTTAATTACTGAAGTTGTATTTTTTTTTTCCTTCATATCAATTGTTCGATCAATTTACAATGTCAATTTGACTATTTAATTTTATATATTTAATAATTTAGCTACTTAAATTTATGAGATTTGTTAAATATTTTACAAATTCACAAAGTTAATTGATCGAATTGATACGTTTGTAAATTGAATAATCAAATTGAAAAAAAAGAGAGTCAATTCTAATGATTAAATTGGTAGTTAATTATACTATTTGAAAATCACTTTATTGTAATCGTTAATTAATATTTCGTTGGATTTATAGAATTCATTTACTCCAAATTTTTGTCAGGCAACTCCCAGCTATGGTTGGTGAGAAGAGGAATGGATGGATTTTGATCTTGCAATTCTGGTCATGTTCGATCACATGGAGGAAACTTTGCCCATCATGTCTATTTCAATGTGTTTTTCTTTTTAAATCTTTTATTAAGTGCAGTAACTTATATGAAGTGTATTAGTTAATGGAATGTTTGGTTTATTAGAATTGTGATTCTATATATGATCAATTTGACATAATTAATAGACATTTTGTTTGATTGCATTTTTAAGTTAAAGAATAGAATTTCTGTGGAATAGCTATTCTTGATTTATAATGGATAGTGATTCTTTTAAAGAAGTCGGGAATTTGTTTTCAACTAGTCAAGTCTTGTTGGCTCATTGATAAGGAATAACACTTGGGATCGAGAGGTTTCGATTTCATGCATGAAAATGTCGTATAAAATGCATCTTATATCTCTATCAATCAAAGTTAACAATCAACCATCTTTTTTAAAAAAAATATTAATTTTGATCAAGTATCCCTATAATTTAGTTTGCATTTTTAGGCCGTGGTTTATAAAATATATTTTTTTATTAAAGATTTTATTTTTAAAAAATAAAAAAAAGATAGTTGACTTAAACTTTGACCGTTAGAAAACTTAATCGTGCACTCTATAACATATTTATACATTGGCAAATGGATATTCATTAAATCGAATATAAATTACGTAATGGAAACAACACGGTAGGACTGTGGTTAAGAAAATACTCTCTCCATCCGGAATTGAATGATTTAATTTTTCAATATTTAAGGATTTACATTTACTTGTGTAATGTTATCATCACTAATTACATTAATAAGGACGATAAATTTATAATTTTGTGAAAGTAGAAAGACTCATTAGTTTTTTTTATTAAATCAAAATGATATTACTCCATTTCTTTTTAGAAATTGTTTAAAAACAACATAGATCAAGGTAATGATGGCTTCAATAATTGAAATTTCTCTTAAACTAAAATATCCCTTACATTAAATAAAGTTCATATCAATTAATTCTAACATTTAATATAATTAGAAGAGAATGACTGAAATTTTTTATTAAATGCTTGTTAGAAAATAAAAAATGCTCCTTGATATATACAAAATTGATTTTTATTTTGAAATAAAATTTGTTAGTTAAAACAACTTCTAAAAAAGAGACAGAGAAATCCAGACAGAGGAAGTGATGGATAACACACCATACTACCTTAGGGTAGGTAAGATAATAAAAATATATACAATAAATAAAAAAGAAAAAACATAACAGTCTCCCATCTCAGTTATTATCGAAATCTTGAAAACGGGAAAGACTCAGCTTTCACCAAAATCTATGATAAGCAGCCAACTAAAAAACAACTTAGGCGAATCAAACGGTGTTGAGGTAATTCAAATAAAGATACCAATTATGATTTGTAATTCAAATAAATACAGAAGATTACATGGAAGGGAACAAAAGCCAAAGAACTTACTGCAAATATGAAACCTCCTCACATATAAAGTTATGGAAGTAATCCAAAAATCCAATTTGGATGATTTCCAGAACTCAAGAGCAGCAGCTTCACTTCAGAGAAGTCATCATTTGGTTAGTCCTTGGCAGTGGCTGGTCTTGTGACATTATTTCTCTACTAGTGATATAGGACATGACGAAATAAAAGGTTAGTGCTTCAACTGCAGTCAGCTCAGATGGTCAGCCGAGGAATATTACCCAGTGATGCTTTTATCTTATCCTCAGAGAACTCCAAATCAACCATACCTCCCTGCAAAAACTTTTCATAAGCTGCCAAATCAAAATGTCCATGTCCACACATTGCCATCAGAATCACTTTGGACTCGCCCGTCTCTCTGCACCTCATAGCTTCCCTGATTGTGGCAGCAATGGCATGAGTTGGTTCCGGTGCTGGTATCAATCCCTCAGTCCTGGCAAATTTTATCGCACCTGCAACACGGTTCGTGATGAGATCCCTTGTTTTTTAACTGCATGACTTCTAATAGTATCTCACATCTAAAGATGTTACCTCGAAAACATTCAGTTTGGGGAATTGCTATGGCCTCCATGAAGCCCAATTCATAGACATGTGAGATTAATGGAGCCATTCCATGATAACGCAAACCTCCTAGAGAAACAGTTCAAGTTATAAAATAGAAAGAAAGGAAAGAGAAGATGATGACAGGGATGGTTCTTTTACCAGCATGAATGGGATCCGGTATGAAGTCATGTCCTAGTGTATGCATTTTCATCAAAGGAGTGGTGCCCGCTGTATCACCATAATCATAAGCATAGACACCCTTAGTCAAAGAAGGACATGCCGTTGGTTCAACAGCCTGAATGTGGGGATTAATTTTTCCACTGAGTTTTTCTCTAATGAATGGAAAAACTAGTCCAGCAAAGTTGGATCCACCTCCTGTGCATCCAATGATCACATCCGGCGATTCCCCTATTGCTTCCATCTGCTTGATGCACTCCTCACCTATGACAGTTTGATGTAACAGGACATGGTTGAGAACACTTCCTAGACAATATTTTGTGTCTACATTTTTAGCAGCAACCTCCACAGCCTCTGAAATAGCTATTCCTAGACTTCCAGGACTTGATGGATTCAATTGGAGAATTTTCTGACCAGCCTCTGTGATAGTAGAAGGTGAAGGATGAACTTTTGCTCCCCAAGTCTGCATCATCAGTCTTCGATATGGTTTTTGATCATAAGAAGCACGAACTTGCCATACCTATATGGAAAGCCAAAATGTCCATCAGTTAAAATTTTCATTTGTGGAAGAAAACAGAATCATTCAATCAAGAATCAAGAATGTACCATTTCAAATGAACACCATAAACAAAATCTAATAAGGGTTCTTCCATCTTACCTCGCAATTGAGATCGAATAAGCTGCAAGCAAATGCCAGGGCACTGCCCCACTGACCTGCACCAGTTTCTGTGACCAAATTTTTAACACCTTCTTGAGCATTGTACCAGACCTGAGGAACAGAGGTGTTGGCTTTGTGTGATCCAGCTGGGCTAACACCTTCATATTTGTAGTAAATTCTTGCCGGAGTGTCAAGAAGTTTCTCCAATCTCTTGGCTCTGGATTTGATTAACGGATATAAGATTTTCTAAGGCATGGTATGAAGTCAAATATAAGCTACAGACAAAATGAAGCCAACCTAATTAAAGGAGTCGGACGCCAAAGTTTATAAACATCTAAAACCTCTTCTGGGATATCAATGAACCGTTGATTACTGGCCTCCTGTTTAATTAACTCATCAGGAAACAGAGGAGATAAATCTTCTGGTTTCACTGGTTCGTAAGTCTTTGGATGCAAAGGAGGAGGAGGTTTAACCGGAAGATCTGCAACTACATTATACCATTGATGAGGAATTTCAGTTTTATTCGGATTTCCATTATAAACTGCTCTTATTCCTACTCCGCTGTATCCAGTTGAAAGTTTCAGCAGGCGACCGTTTAACCTCAGTTTTGAACATCCAAGCCTCTGGTCTTCACCTGGAGAGCAACAATGTACTTCAATCATATCACATTTAGGCAATCAAAACTAAAGAGAAAATTCTCCCTCCAATTCCAAAATCCACCATTTGAAATTCATGAATGAAAGTACTAATTAATTTTATGATCTAGAAGATGTAATTTTTAGAACCAGACCTGAAACATCAAGCTACCATAACTGATCAAATTAAAAAATGAATAAAAACGGAGAGAGTATTTCTTTTAAATTATTGCCAAATGGTTTCTTGAACACAACAATCAGCATCCAACATCCAGTAGGCCTAATTATTTCAAAATATCAGCTTGTGATTTATGAACATTTTTTTTTTTGGAAATTGATTACTGTGACAATTTCCTACTCTGGTTTTCACGAAATCTGAGACTGAGACATTTCTTTTCTTTTCCTTTCATAAAAGGGCACCCAAAAACCCAATAAACATATTTAACAATCTATTTTCTTCCTAGTTTAGCATTTCTGCTCGAGGCAATTAATCATCCATCCAGCATAGAATGTAAATGACCAGTATCGATAAAACTAGAAAAGGGGCGAAAATGGCAGCATACTAATTAATACACTTAGTAAACCCTATAGCGAATCTGAGTTATTCTTCACAGTAACAAAACAGTGGATATAATGACAATTCTGATACGAAGTGAGCCCGAGAAATACAGTACTGAAAATACCTCCACTGGAAATTTTGGTTATACTTGTGGAGAGAAACAGAGATTGAGCCATTGCTAAACCAAAAAAAAGCTCGGTGATTGTGAGCTCCCAGTCGGTCCAAATGACGACAAGACGCCCACAGGCAGCAGGAGGCAGATGGCTGACTCGTAGGAAAGAAGACTTTGGGCTTGGAATTAGCAAAACATTAGGATATTTTGACATGTCAGATTGCGGGTTTCTCTACTGATTAATTGTATGACCAGTCAACATTAACAACCAAACTACGAATGAATGAATCAGACTGCCCCGAGATACTACGTAATACTCCGACCTCCTCAATTTTTACGAAATTTCATAAAATTTTAGGAAAGTAATCTCTCTCTCTCTCTCTTTTTTACTATTACATGTTTTTTAAGAGTTTTTTAGAAGGGTATTTTAAAAATTGGATAAGATAAATCATCTTTTTTTTTCCTTCATTTTTTTTTTCACATATGATCATAAATGTTTTTCTTTATCTTTTTTTTGTCCTCCACATTTTTATTTTTTATACCATTGATCCTAAATGCAAATCCTTAAAAATGAAAAAATTTGCTTGAGATGAGTTTCAAACCTTATTTGGAATTGAATGTCTCATTTTAATTTTTGAGTTGACAGAAAATGAATGTCTAATTTTCGAATTTAGTTAAACTTTTAAGAAAAGAGATATTTTAATGTTAAAATTAGCTAAATCAATTTTTCTTTTCTTAAAATGCTTGTAAGTCAAAATGAGACATTAATTCTAAACATAGGGAGTAGTATATATTGTTCTCGATAAAATTTCTCTCAAATATTAAATATAATCTTACAACACATATCATTTTTCTATTTTTGTATTTCACAAACAACTTTTAGATATTTAGATTATATATATATACACACACATAATTGTAATAACATGTCTATAATTTTTGTAGATTTTTTTTTGTACATGAACTTTATATTTTATTTAGGAAAATTAGCCAATTTCATCATTGAAGTTTCTCTCTGAAGTTTGACCCTAAAATCAGTTTCATCCTTAAAGTTTTTTTTTTTTTTTTTAACCTTTATTGTCCCAAAACATTTTATGATCTGCTATTATGGGATCTCCATCTATCTTTGCCATTAAGTGCCCATTAGTCAAGGGTAGAATAAACTTTTAACATGGAAATAACCAATTTCATCCCTAAAGTTTTACACTAAAATCAATTTCATTCTTAATGTTTTTTTTTTCCTACTTTTATTGTTCCAAAACGTTTTACGATCTACCATTATGGGGTCTCTATCTTTTCTAACCATTATTTTATGATTCCCCAAACAACAAGCCTTTAGTCAGGGGTGAAAATTACATTTAGTTTTTCCCCAAAACCAGACTCACCTTTAGTGACTTAATCCATTTAGGCATTTCATCAAATACTAAAAATACACACATCATACTGAAAGTCAAATAAGAGTATTAAGACTCGGTCATTTACCAACAATCTAAACAAGAACAGCTTCCATATTTAAAGTGGTAAAAACAACTTGTATCCTTTATAATAATTTCTCCGCCTACCATTCTACAAATGACCTAAAGTGTATCATGACAACTGCAACAAATATGAAGATTTTTGATACTTGAATCGTACTGTTATCTATTGTATTAATCAATTTAAAGGAGGTGGCCAATAGTTCACTGTGTCCAATGGGAGCGCATTCCCAATCTTCATCAACATCTTGGAGGCTAAAATCTCATATGATCCTTTTAACTTATCCTTCTATTTCCCTCTCATACACGTTTCGATGTATCCTGTACCCATCTAGTAGTACTCTTCCCACGATGAATGTCTCTGCCTCACTAAAGAATTCAATAAAATCTAAAAGAGCAATCATGAGTACAGAATGTGCTACCTTTGGAGACCTTTTGGAGTTAAGGATATCCCATCCTCGTCAATCATATATATAAGGAGAATAATAAGGATGACTAATTTAGTTGGGTAATGGGATATTGGAAATGTATCCAACTCTAAGAAAGTGTTTAATGAAATGTTCAAATGATTAAATGTCAAAAGGTGATTTTGGTTTTGGGAGGAAACAAATTAAAGGTCTTTTTTGCCTATGAGTAACGACTTGTTGTTTTGGGAATCTTAAAATAACGGTTAGAATGGATAAAGACTCCATAATGGTAGATCTTAAAATGTTTTGGGACAACAAAGGTTGGAAAAAAAAACCTTTCAGGTTCAAATTGATTTTAGTGTCAAACTTTAGTGATGAAATTAGCTAATCCAATGTTAAAAGTCTATTTTACCGACACAAATGGACAGAAACCCCATAATGGAAGACCATAAAATGTTTTAGAACAATAAAGGTGATTTTGGTTTTGGGAGAAAACAAATTAAAGGTCTTTTTTGCCTATGAGTAATGGCTTGTTGTTTTGAGAATCTCAAAATAACGGTTAGAATGGATAAAGACTCCATAGTGGTAGATCTTAAAATATTTTGGGACAACAAAGGTAGGAAAAAAAAATCATTCAGGATGAAATTGATTTTAGTGTCAAACTTTAGTGATGAAATTGGCTAATCTCATGTTAAAAGTCTATTTTACTCCTGACTAATTGACACTTAACGACAAAGATGGACAAAAATCCATAATGCAGATCATAAAATGTTTTGGCACAATAAAGACAAAATTTTTTTTTTAAGGATAAAATTGATTTTAGGGTCAAAGTTCATGGACGAAATTGGCTAATTTCCCTTTTATTTAATTAAACAAAATTTTCAATTATAGAAATATGAAAAATTAGTAGAGGGGTTACCAGAAATAAAATAAAATGCATTATGGACTAAAAAATTATTATAACCCCAAAATAAAATAAAAGGTGGAGATTTAAAGAAGTCAATCTTCCATATTATTATAATTGAAAATTTTAGTTTAATTAAATAAAATAATTATGATATAAAGTTCATATACACAAAAAATCTTTAAAAATTATAGATATGTCATTATAATTATGAATATATCTATATTTGTCTGTGAAATTGATTATAGACATGTCATTATATTTATATATATAAACTATTCGTGAAATCTGAATACAAAAAATTGATATGAGAATTATTTATTATGAGATTATATTTAATATTTGAGAGAAATTTTACTGGAAAAGCAATACATATTATTATATGTGAAAGTAAAACAAAAGTTAATGGTAGTTGAGTTGGTAAGAATCTTTTCATCAAAACATGATTGGCAAAAATTCCCTAAAACATGTTTTTGATCCAACAAAATGGACCAATTGTGTAAAAAGATAGAAGGTGGAGGACCAAAAAAAAAGTAAAATAAATCAATATAGACCAAAGTCATAAATTTTTTTTTAGAGGATAAAAAAAAATTTTTAAAAAAAGGTTTTGGACTAGACATGTAAAAATAAAAAAGGTAGAGGATCAAAAGTATCAATCTTCCTGCTAAACAAACAAATATGGCAAACTTTCATTCCCCTTTTGTGCAAGCATTTTTGTTAAAAAAAAAAAAAAATTGGGTCTTTTCAACTGTTTGTAAAATTCAGTTGTATTTTAATTTATATGTCCGGTGATTAGTTATTATCTTACATTTTTAAATTGTAGACCCTTTTTTTTAAAAGATAAAAAAGAAAAAAAGAAAATGTCTGTTTAGTTTCTTCAAAAAGTCAAATAAATGAAACCATGTAAAAGCTCTAAAATTTAGTTTCTGCAAACTTATTTTACATTTAATTACCTCTTTGATATTTTATTAGAAAGAATTGAAATAAATTATAATTGACCGACTGGGTCTTACCCTAGTGGCAAGCACTCTGGTATCAGCTGATTAAGATATCCTCTTATCAGCAGGGATAGAATGAAATTAGCATTTCTGAAATGTAGAATGGATAGAGGAAAAGAACCTTTATTTTTTCTGGAAAATAGGTGGACGGGTATTTGTATACGTGTAATTAGTGTGTATGTATTTCGTATGGAATAGGTTGTACAAAGGGGAAAATGATCAATCAATATGTAAAATTAGGTTTAAAGTCAATAGTAGTACTAAATGCATTTTTCACTTTCCCATCAAAATCCGACACAGACTCCATGTTAAGTAAAATAGTCCCGACATTAAAAACTTTCGTCCACCAAAATATATTGCAAGTGAAAAAAAAATAATAATAAATCACTTTGAAGTTCATAATCATCATTGTGTACGTTTCACCGAACAATTTCTTTACAAGAGCAGGAGGACTATGTAAATTTATGAAACCAACCATTCAGCATCGTAACCTTCCGGTTCTCTGATTCGATGGAATCCTTCTGGTGTACTCGTAATATACTCATATTACACTTATCATAATTTTTGGATAAAAAAGAGAGGCAAATGATATACCGGTTGTTATATTATACTCATATTAAATTTGTCCCAATTTTTTAATAAAAGAAAAAGCATATAATGATATATACACTATGTATATATATCGACTTTACCACATCATCATGTCCAATACAAGAGAAATATGCACGGGATCTTAATATAAATATAATGTACTTTTGTAAAGTTTCACAAAGATATGTAATATTGACTATTTCATATACACACCAATAACGAAAGACTATTCATTTACTAACTAATTGCATTCCTTGACACAAATAAAGTATCGAACAATAAAAAATTTAGAGAGTATATCCCACGTTACCATAGAGTGTCTCCCTATAAATAGATCCTTAATATAATTTTCTATGTACGTCCACTTGAGTCCCTTTTATTAATTACCAATTTTGCTTCCTATTAAGCATTAGAGGAGTAGATTTGGGACATCTCTCAAATTAACTTAACATTGTTTTGCGGATCACTGTGGAAGATCGTCCCAGTTACAACATCAATCGTCCCACTCGATCTTGCACCAACATCATAGAGCTTTTAGATTGACATCAATCTTGTCCAGAAGTAGCCCAACAAGATTGACATCGCAGCCTAAGGAAGATTTTCACAGTTCTTATATCGTTGTATAAAATTAATTGCGGCTCCTGGGACTGCAGAGACATACTTGCCTTCACATATCCAAACAAATCAATTTCCAGATGTCGAACCAACTGTAAACAACGCACTGTCAAATTCCTTTAATTCAGCCAGCCAAGAAAGAAGACCAGTTCACACAACTATCAATATGCAACGAATGAACTGAACAAATAATAAAATTTGGGTTTAATTTCAAACCTCTAATTTTTTTCAATGGAATCACCCATTTGGAAAAAAAAAATTTATGTGCGGACTATTTTATCCTCAAAGAACGAAGTCATGTGTTGGGCACATACAATACTAGAAGGGAGACTGAAGGGAAAGTAGCTGGAAGTACTAATCTTGAGGCCTATAATTTGGTTGGGCATTCAATTGTAAGGGAAAAAAACAAACAGTTGGTACCACAATTAAGTTTAGGCCAAACTTCGGGTACTCAATTAGTCTTCCTTTGTACAAATAACATCACCCTTTAAACTTTTAGTCATTTGATAAATGGGTTGCTTGTCGACGAGGCAAGAGAGTTAATATATTTTGAAATTTAAGTTCAATTAAAATTACGGCATATCTTTCCCAACGCAAGTCTTTCCTTTTCCCTTATAAAATTTAAATTAAAAAAAATGAAAAGTTGATGATAAGAATTGGAACACATCAACGGATTTAGTTTAAGCAAAATGGATACATCCAAAGTGTCAATTCTCAATATACATACAAAAAAATAAAAAAACCATAATTCCCCGAATGCCATCTATATATAATCCTTCCATGGCTATTTATAAGTCATTTATAGTGATTTTATCAATATTAAAGTAAAGTTTTTTTTTCCAAAAATATTTATATGGAGAAGAACATTAAGAAAGAAAGAGAGAAAAAAAAAAACATTCATGAAGATGATGAATAATATTGAAAAAAAAAAGAATAAAATATCCATTAAATTACTAATAATGACTTATAATTAAAGACAAAAAGGAAAGTTCAAATGACTTAAAAATCTTCGCTATTTATAAGTCATGATAGTCATTTATCAAAATTACGATAATATATTTTTTTCATAAAATGTTCATATTTATGTTTCTAATCAAATTAACAAACTTGATTAGGAAAAAAAGAGAGATAGGGGTAATATGATGACAAATCAATAAATTACCTAATAAATTAATAACAATTATTTATATTTAATGACAAAAAAAAGTGAGTTTAACAAATCTAAAAATGTCATGGCTGGTGGGTATTGGATCTCTTCACATTAAATTGATTAATGTGTTGACAATGTGAATACACATGTAACATTAATTTATTAAATATAGGATATACTTTGGAATGTAATATTAAATCTCTAATAATCAAAATAAAAATAATAGTGAAGTCAAGTCTTTCTTTTTTTAAAATAAAAAAAATAAAAAAAATTTTATTTTCTAAGTTAAATCATAAAATACTAACACAACTTTTTTTAATAGTTAATTTAAATTATTTTAACTGTTAAAAGATCTAATAGTATACATATATACGATTTTGCTAAGCTGCACTCTAATCGTTTCCATAATAGAATTTTTGCTGCAGTACTCATGCAGCCAACTAAGCGGAGTAAAAATTCCATTACGATAACGGTTGAAAAACGTATTAAGGCGCTTTTCGAAATACACTTTCGTAAATCCGTACATATATAATCACTCCTAATTAATAGTAGTTTATAATAATATCCGCACCGACTGCAGAGGTATAGTTGATCGAAAATTATTTCCAATTCTTGACTTTTTTTGTCGCTTTTCTCGTGCAATCTGATCTTATCAACTCCTGCCAAACGTGCTGTCCCCACTTGTCCTTATTTCACATGGACACAAAATCCTGCATAACGAAGAATAAGTGTGTTATTCATTCAACACTTCATCTTTTCAACCAGTACTCGCACGATTTGGTACATAGTGATTTTGTTGAAATTAAAATTATATTTATATATAAATATATATATATATATATATATATATATATATAAAAGTGTTGGTGTGTGCGACATATCCAAAATGATTTCATTTTGTTATGGGAAAAAAAAAAAGTTCAGAGTCGAGCATCGTGACGAGAGCAACCACCAGAACTAGACCTTTCAATTGGACTGACCCACCCGTCCTAATCCACGTAAGCCCATCAATTGAAATTTTAAAGAGATCACATATTAAAGTTTATAAGCCCAAATATATTTTAAAAAATTTATATTTTTTATCCCATCCCATCCTGCGCTGGTAGCCTTTCCTCTACCCTCAAGCAGAGGCATCTCTTTGCCCCACCAGATCCGGCAGTTCTTCGCCATCTCTCATTGATCATGAGTAATTAACCCAAACTCTTAGTTTATTCGGATTCTCCAATTGGGTGTAAAGAGATCGTAGGCAGGATAAAATGTTCACTAATTAAAATCAGGTCAACAGAAACCTAATAAACCAACGATAATTATTTATATTTAGTGATAAAAAAAGTAAGTTTAATGGACTTATAAATAATGATAGAGAGAATAATATATATACACAAAAATGTCATGCCCGATGGATAGTGGATATCGCTATAAGCTCATGTGTATTAACATTAAATTGATTGATGTGTTGACGACGTGAAGACACATGTAATATTCCTTTATTATATATAGGGTATGTTTTGGAGTGTATTTTTAAATTTCTAACTATCAAAATAAAAATAATAGTTAAATGAAGTCTTTCTTTTGAAAAATAATAAAAAAAAATTTCTAAAAAATTATGTTTTGTAAATATATTTTATAAACTAATTCCTAGAGATATTGATAGAGTTTTTTTTAAAACGTTAATTTAAATTATTTTAACGGTTAAAAGATTTAATAATATACAATATAACATATATATATATATATATATACGATTTTATTAAGGTGCGCGCTCCAACAGTTATCGTAATGGAATTCTTGCTACAGTGCTCATGCAACCAATCAAGCGGAGTAAGAATTCAGTTACTGTAACGGTTGGAACCCATATTAAGGTACGTTTCGAAATGCGCTTTAGCAAATCCGTATATATATATATTTATATTTATATTTATATTCACCACTAATTAAAAGCAGTTCATAACAATATCCACCGCCTACTGCTGGGAAAAATAGATGTATAGTTGATCGAAAATTATTTCCATTTCCTGACTTTTTGGTCCCCTTTTCGTATGCAATTTGATCTTATCATTTAAACCCAAATTAAAATTGTCAACTCCTGCCAAACTTGCAGTCCCCACATGTCGTTGTTTATTTTGTTAAAATTAAAATAATATATATTAAAATATTTTTATTTATAATTATAATTAAATTTCAATTATGATTAAAGAAAAAAAAAAGTGCTAAGTAACATGAAAGATCAATAAAATATTTAATAAATTAATATTAATGATTTATAATTAATGATTTTTTTTTAAAAAAATTATAAATAGGGATAGGATAGGGGAGGCAAAATATACTATATCCATTTGATATTGAATATCTACATTTCTTTTTTGAATTGTCCAAAAATAAATATCTTATTTACTAAATTAATTCAATTTTTGTTAATAAGTTGACATAGTCAGGTTTAAAATAAAAAAAATCAAATAATTTTAAACTTTAGATAATAAAAATGAGGTATTCAATTTCAATTGGAGGGAGGATTTAAAACTCATCCAAAATGATATACGGTTTTCTTAGTCAAAGGCCATCGTGTTCCCGTGGAGCCACAGCTCTCCAATAATTCCTGTAAACTATTTTATTGCACTGGAATTTCTATAAAATACGAGCACCCAATATTTCGCCATTCTATTACATTCTTAAAAGCATCAAAGAAGAACGTTAAAAAAAAAAAGAAAAGAAAAAGCCTCAGAATGAAAGCAACAACTGTTTTCCTTTCCTTTCTTCTTTTCTCCATTTGCACTACAACATTCTGTGCAGCCGGCGGTTATCCTGAAGAACCCGAACCCGTCCTCGATACCGACCAGAAAGCACTCCAGGCCGGTGTCAAATACTACATTCTTCCCGTAATTCGTGGCTCCGGAGGTGGCCTCACCCTCTCAAGCTTTGGCAATAGTGAAATTTGCCCTCTCAGTGTCATTCAAGAACTACTCGAAGTTGACAACGGCAATCCGGTCACTTTTACACCGTACAATGACCCGGAAGGCTTAATTCGGGTCTCCACGGATCTGAACTTTCAATTCCATGCATTTACAATCTGCATTGAATCAAACGTGTGGAACCTTCACTACGACGAATCGATTGGAAAGTATATTATAAATACAAACGGAGTTAAGGGAAACCCGGGGCCGGGAACCATTGACAACTGGTTCAAGATTGAAAAGTACGAAGATGATTATAAGATTGTTTATTGCCCAACTGTATGTGATTTATGCAGAGTCATTTGCAAAGACGTTGGCATTTTTATACAAGAGGAGGGGGAAGGCGAGGAAAGGACTATCGGGAGACGTTTGGTTTTGACCGATGATAGGCCATTTAAGGTCATGTTCAAGGAGGCCTCAAATTTGACTTCCTCCAAATTTTCACTTATATAAATCTCTATAAATAAATAAATATATATTTATATATTCTCTCAAGTTGTAATAAAGATCATAAGGTTTAAATGTTAATAAACGACTTTACGATCATTATATCTTTTTTTTTTTAGCCCAAATAATTAGTTTGTTGGACCAAAGTCCGATTAATCATTATTAAAATGAAATAAATCTTTGTAATTTTTTTTATTTAAACTTATAATGAGTAATTAGATATTTAAGAAAATAATATTTGATCAGTTTTACGTTTTATTTCTTAGTCTTTTTTTTTATTATGTTGGTTCTCGTACAAATTACTATCAGACAACTTAATCTTTCGAACCCTATTTTTTTCAAAAAACCATTGAAAAGTTCAATCAATATTAGCCAATTTACAAACGCAAGTATACATATCGTTAACAAGTAATAAAATGATAAAAAAAAGTTTATGAATAAAAGAGTATCATCTCATAAAAAGTTTATGAATAAAAAAAAAGTACTAATCACTAACAAACAACTTTTTTCCAAGTCAAAGGAATTAAAAAGGTTGAGTTTGTAAGATTTAAACAAAACAATAGAAATAATTTAGAAAAATTTAATGGATAAAAAGCCTAGAATTACAATTTCATCAAAGTCAAATTCAAGTGAGAAAAATCATTTTCAACAAATAATAATTATGCAAATTGATTAACAGTGATACATAAATTCCTTTAATTCTCTTTCAAGCAATTAAAGAATTTACCTAATCAATTACAAAAGTTATACGTCTATACCAATGCAAAAAAAAAAGAGTAGATAAAGAACAAGTCACAATATGGTTATCCAAGGTAATTAGGTATATGTCTATCCTAATTACGAATAAAATTAACTCATCATAGGTTAATTCTAACAAAAGTTATTTGTTTATAGATCCAAAAATTAAAAGTCCTCTTTCAATTCCTAATTTTTTTTGTCAAATAAATTGATGGTCAATCTTCTTAACAAATAAATCAATAAATCATAATCAAAATTGAAAAGATAAGATTTAACTCAAATAAATTGATTAAGAATCTATTGCAATCCTAGAACAAATTGCAGAGACATATTTGCCTTCACGTATGCAAACAAATCAATTTCTAGATGTCGAACCAAGTGTGGACAATTCACTGTCAAATTCCTTCTATTCTGGCAGCCAAGAAGGAAGACCATTTCACACAACTATCAATATCCTCACCATGCAGAAAGATTATGTAACGAATAAACTGAACAAATAATAAAAGGTGGGTTTATTTTCAAACCTCTAATTTTTTTTTTCAAGGAATCACTCATTTGGAAAAAAAAATTTATGTGCAAACTATTTTATTCTCAAAGAACAAAGTCATGTGTTGGGCACATGCAATCCTAGAAGGGAGATTGAAGGGAAAGTAGCCAGAAGTACTAGTCTAGAGGCCTATTATTTGGGGCGTTTTCACATTTACCTCAATTTGAGGGGAAAGATTTCAATAATACCAAAATTTGTACAATATTTCAGAATTTAACTTTAAAACTAATTTTTCACTTTATACCTATCTTGACTGTTTCCTTAAAAAAAAAAAAAAAATTAACCTTTATTCATTTTTATCATGTAGTTATTATATTGCCCTCAACATTCAAAATAGTCTCACTACCTCTGCAACAGCTGTAAAACAGAATTGAAGACCATATTGACGAAGTTTCCTTGTTGAAAGTTGAACTTGAAGGAACTCATTCTCACTGTTGAAGAAAAAAAAAAAGTTGACACTTGGGTTTGGGAGAGGAGTTGGTTTTTTTCTTCACAAGATCAAGCTCGCGTCTCGTCCTTCAGAATACAGTGGTTGTTTAGTTTTTTTTTTGGCTGTTATGGTGTTTGATGGTTGTGTTTTGATTCCGAAGTGTCGTTGGGTTTTTCTGGTATTATGTTTTGTGTTGTTTGTTTGGTGTAAGGAAGGAAAGAAAGAAAGTTGTTTGTGTTGAGTATTTGAAGTCATGGCGGACTTTCGGGAGTTCTATTCGACCTTCTAGATGTCTATTCGACTTTCAGTAGTATAAGAAGACCTTCAAGCCCAATTTTTTTTGTTGGTTCAACTGATATTCCTGTTGATCCTTTCGACCTTCTAAGGATTATATCGACCTTCAGTTTTATTTAAAAAAAGTTCACTAGACCATCCACAAGGTCAATTAGACCTTCAAGGGATTATATCGACCTTCCATACGATCACCTCGACCTTCAAGCATTTTTTTCTGGTCTTTTTTTTTTTTCAAAAACTAACCCTTTCTTCTCTGCTTTGTTTTTTTAATCAAGATATTTCGCCCCTTTGCTTTCTATTATTGGTTGTACATTATCCATCCTGAATATATTTTTCTTTGGATTCTTGCAAAAATGAGCTTAATCAGAATTATTCTTTAGGATGGTTCTCGAAGTGGAAGGGTGCGTCCGGTCATCGTACCCAACAACATCAGTTATGAAGATTTTAGGATAACTATGGCAGACTGCATGAAGATTGATTTAAACCAATTTGATATCCAAATCTCATTTGCATCCAGATTATCCGATGGAGGTACTAAATTATTGGAAATTGAAGATACATACAAGATCATGTTTTTAATGGGGGAAACTGATCCTAAAATGGTGGTTATTAATAAAATTGAAAGATTATATCAGTGTGGTGGTGATCCTATAATGGATGATTTTGTTAATGCATACGAAAGGAATCCAGATGGGACATTACCCCCTGTAAACGATGAACCTGGGCCATCTGGAAATATTCGCACCGATGCTGATACTGATGATTATGGTGATGATCATTACGAAGAAGAATATATCCACGGTGTTGATGATGATGTCCCCATGTACTTCACGTAGTTCCCTTTCAGCAGTTTATACCGGACCCTTCTATTTAGTTCACAGACATGGACTGAGGTGATGAACCAGAGATGCATTATTCATAGATAGGGAAGGATTCAATTTTTAACAGTAAGGATGAATTGACAACAGTAGTCGGTCAATATTCACTCGAGAATGGATTTTCCTATCTCGTGGTATGTTAGGATAAGGCAAGATTCGAGGCTCGATGCAGGAATGAAAAAGATTGCACCTTCATGATACCTGCACAGTGCAGAGCCAGATGCCAGATATGGGTGATTCACAAGTTTGTCCAAACTCACGCTTGTATTCAAACAGTAGAACAAAGCCAAAACATTGATGTAAGTGCTTCAACAATTAGTTGTTTTTACGCGGGTAAAATTATCGGTGCGAATCACACCCTCAAAAATGTGATTCAAGACATGAGGGAGAATTATGGTGTGAAGCTAGGATACACCAAAACATGGAGATCTTTGCAGCTTGCAAAGGAAATCGCTTATGGAACTCCAAAGGACTCAATAAAACAACTTCCAACATACTTCTACCTCTTGGAACGTAAACTGCCCGGCTCAGTGACCAGCATCGCATTGCTGAATTAGCATTTTGTGAGGTCATTTTGTGTATTTGGTCCTTCGATCGAGGGTTTCAAGTACATGAGACCTGTCATTGTCCTAGAAGCAACATACTTGAAAAATGCATAGAGGGTAAATTTATGCAGCTATGTGTGCGGATGGAAACAGACAAACTTTTATACTTGCATTTGGATTTGGTGAAGAGGAGGGCAATGATTCATGGGAGTGGTTCTTAAGAGGACTAAGAACTGCATACAAATTGCCCGATGATTTGGTAATTGTATCCGATCGACACAAAGGCATACTATACGCAGTAAGAAAAGTGTATCCCAAGGTTCCACATGTTTTTTGTTTTCGACATTTGAAGGAAAACTTGAAGAAAAAGTGCAGAGATCCTGGTGTTCAAACGATTTTTCAAAAGTGCTGCATATGCCTATGATAAGGACAAATGCGACCACCACTTTCGGGAGTTTGAACGTATACATCCTGGGGTTCATCAGTGGTTGGATGTTGAGGTAGGGCGATTGGGTTGGGCACGTGCTTAATGTCAGAAGAATAAACCAAATGACAAGTAATCTCGTGGGGTCCTTCAAAGAGGAAAGCTTAGAAATTGTCGATTACATCCGCTCATGAGTGTTATAGGGGTATGTGTCAGAGTTGGTTCAATAAATGCCTAGAAGCAGTCACTGCAATGCCTGCTATTATTACCAAACATGGTATGGAACGGATTGAGGAGGAACTTGTTTTGGTTGACCAACAAAGGCTGCGTACTACATCCATTCGAGCTATGGAAGAGTATGTCGTCGGCAATCCTCCACAAGAAGAAAATGTTGTTGTGGATATGATTCGAAGGACTTGTGGATGTCGAAGATGGGATATGGAAGGAATTCCATATAAACATGCCATTGCTATTGCCAAGTATTGAAAAAAATTCTTATAATTTAACCTAACATTCTAGACGGCCGATAGGTTCGACCTTCCAGACCGTCTCTATTGTTTCGAAAATAGATTTAAAATCATAATCCCAATTTGTTTTTTCTCATCTTTAATTTGTTAAAGTTAAATTGGGGCTCACTACTATTCTCTGTGTCGTGGAAATTCATTTGACACTGAAATATTGAGGAAGGCATATGCACCTTCGATACAGCCTGTTCCGTTGTCTTCAATTTTGAATGGAATTACTCGTTTGGAAGATATGGCTGTAAATGCATCGTTTGCGAGAATTGGGTTACGAAGACCATAAGAAGGTCGGTTCCTATCTCGAAGTGAACAATTTCGACGGAGGAAAACTTGCACGATATCAAAAGAAAAGGATACAATCGTCAAACTTGTTCGAATGCTGCTACAGAAGCAACACCATCCGAAGTAGAGGTTCCATTGTCGTATGATCTTGAGAAGTTCACCCATCTATGAGCAGATCTACCCAAGAGTCTCGGGTTTCTAGAAAAACATTGGAGGCGACAGTTGAAGAGGGAGTGTTTGTAAATGTTAATGTAAGTGTCGCCCATGAGAGTGTGGATGTTTTTGAAGGCGATATTGGTGTTGAGACGATTCATGACTTGTAATCGATTTTCGTATCCTTACTAGTTTGCAATATTTTCATTTATCCCACCACATGTTTTTTTTATTTTATTTTTCTCTTCCATATTTCTTCTTCTTCTTCTGCAGGTGACGAAATTGGGTGGAAAAATAATGATAAACAATTGGGGAGGTGAGAGTTGGGTTTGGAAATGGGAAACTGGCTTTTCTCATTTGAAACTGTGGAAAGTCGGGATGATCTTTTGGAAGGTTGTGATTATATTCCGAAGGTCGGTATTAATTTCCGAAGGTCGAGAAAAGACTTTTCAAATGTGAAATTGGCCAAGTCCTTGCATCAACCTTCGGAGGATAATATCGACCTTTGGCATATATTCCTGAGCTTCCACCATTTCAAACTGCCAAAAAGCTTTTTCCCATTTCCAAACTCATATCTCACCTCCCCAGTTGTTTCGGTATCATTTTTGCATCCGACGCATGTCAATGTCACTATCAAACCCGATTCTAAGTATGTCACGATCACTGTCCTATTTTCATGACTTTTAATTATCTTCATATTCATTTTATATGATTAGGAGTAGTTCTTTTGTTTTTGT
>JAOXNR010035811.1:0-21404 GCA_028571225.1 Parsonsia alboflavescens | reverse complement strand
ACAACAAACACATACAAGACCATATGAATTTCAAAGAAAGATATGATCTTAGCACTTAAAAACAAAGAAAGCAAATATGATAGTCAAACCTTTGATGACAACTAAGCTCCGATACCAAAAGATGATGTGATTTCCTTGAAGGCTAAAGATTGGTTTTTACACAAACAAGAAAACCAAATCAAAGTGTAATGAAAGGACTCTTCAAAGGTTTGTTTTGGGAGAAATAATAAGACCTTTGAAGAATAATCCATAACAATAAACCTCTTGATTTATAAAGATAATTCAATACCTTCACCCAAAGTAGTTGCATGCCCAAAGAGAAATGACTAAGAAAACTAAGAAGAATTCTATGAACACTCTCAAAAGATCAAGTTTGATCTTGGTTTGGAATGTTTCCAAAGGAAATTTTTGTTTTTATCTAAGTTTAATTGCCTCATGGTTGAAATAAAGATTGTATTTATACTACTAAAACCCTAAACTAACTTAACAAATTATTCAAGATGAAACAAGCTAAAAAATACAAGAAAGAAACGGGGAAATGTGCTGCGTTTTGGCTGAAATGGTGCATAGAAATCGCCACTGTCTAGCTCCTGCTTGAATTTGTTGTAGAGTCGGATGCTTGGCCAGATTGCTACTGGAGTGGTTCGATGCTGCCATCTGGCTCTTGATGCAGTACTGTAGAGGGCCAGATGCCCTGTTTTCTAGCATTGCTTCTTCTTCTTTCACCCCTTTGTTCTATATGCTTTGTCTTGGCTTCAGTTTTCTACTCTTTCGGGAATTGAACTAGGGTATTTAGGCACATTTCTAAGCCCCCATCTTCCCCATTGTCTCTCCAATTTGGTCTTCATCTACATGCTTAACTTCATGGAACATAGCATCATTTTCTAGTTGACCTTCCTTGATGTGCATCAATGCCAACATTGCTACTTTCATCTTCAAGGCATCATTCTTATACTTGAAGTACAAGTCTCTATATGCATGAACTAAGTTCTTCATCTTGTAATTCTTCAATCCATTCATTGAATCTCCCCTTGAAGCTCCATCTTCTTTAGAATTGAACTTGAATCTTCTCATCTCCTCATTTGATAGCTTGAATGAGTTTCCAATATTTTGTTAACTCCTTGATATCCATCGATTGGTGACAATTCCATATATCACCTGACAATGTGGAGTTAGAATAGGGGTAAGGATTATCGAGATTAAAAGGACTGATGAGGTTTGGATGGAAGGATAGTTTGGGATTCTTTGTGACCCTTTTCTATTTTAGTATATATATTCTAATGAAAAACTTTTGTGCCTCTTCATTTTTTTAAATATCTTACTTTGGTTTCCCATTTACACATAAGTTCTAATGCTAAAGCCCATCTCGTATATTATCCAATAATGCACTCCTAAAAAAAAATGATGCATTGGACGTCCAGTGTATTGTAACTGTTCACTGGTAATGATTCCCACGGTTAGTAATGATTTAAAATATGGGAAAATGTGATAGAATTTAAAGAGGATATTCTCTCTCTTGTTAAAACCGATACAAGAGTAAATTTTCATTCTCTCTCTCTTTCGCACATATCCAAATAACAACTGTGGATGAATTTTTATTCTCAATCAACCCTCTCTCTTTGCAGAAGGGTAGTCTTGATAATTTGTTTGGACAAAATAACCACTATCGCGTCAATTATGCACAAATTTAGCTGTACACTCAGCCTTTCCCATAAAATGATGGATAAATTGATAATATTGTTCCTTGTACATAAAAGACAATGAATAAAAAAATTTAATATTCCTTTTTATCTGGAATTGAATGTATCAAATTGACTTTGCATCAATTTTTTTAAAAAATACTTGACTTAATTAATTTTAATATTGTAATGTTACTTTTTTTAATCAAAATTTCGTTAAATTAGAAATAAGACATTCAATTTTAAACAGACCAAAATAAAAAATAAAATATATAATCCAAATGATTAGAGTAATAAGTTTACGATATATTATAAATTAGAGAAATTATAGTTATTAATTTTATTATTTTATTTTAATATTTATGAGTCAATTTATATTAGCTTGAATTGTTACGAAGTGATTCTAGCTTAAGTGGAATATTTGAGGATGATTTTAGCAATATGATGTCTTTAGGATGAATCGATTCATAAGAGTTCAAGTTGATTCAAGGAAAAAAAAAATTGAAATCTTTCTGCTCTCTATGACGGTTGGGAGAGGATAAAAGGCGAACCCCTGCCAGGGCCCCCTCAGCAATCCTCCTCGGTGAGGATAAAAAATGTCCTAGATGGTAAATTTCTGTCAACGAACTCAACCCTAAGATGGTTGCTTCCTCATGGTTGCAATTATTCTCGTCGTCATCGAAATCATTGTTTATCACTCAGTACCTTCGCAAATATGGTCATCACTCTTTCCTCTTATATATTATATGTATTTGCCTTGTAAACATGTGTCTGCACATCTGGGTTTCCTGTATGTAATAGATTGAGAAAATTAGTTTAAGCAGCTTCTGTTCCAGACATAAGGGACTTTTAAAGGATGGAGAGATTACTTGTGGTTTTTTTTTTGTTGGATATTGGCCCAACCCATCCTTCAGTTAATTTTATTTTTTATATTTTTTACTGTGATAAGTCGGAATGTAATAATAACCTTATTTATGGGAAAAGAATGTCAAGGTTCTGATGAATCTTTACTCAATACGGATTACATCAAGGAATTGTTACACAGTAAAAAGTATGAGTAATATTTATTTTCTTGCAATTATAACTTTAATGGAGGAATGGATCGTATTGGTGTCTATGGTAACTGATATCTTGAAATAGGAGTTTATTCTTTAACTTTGTCATACATTATAGAAGATATCTGGAAACTATGTCCGTATTGCATTTTCCGTGGCCTGCCCGAGAAATATATCCCTTTATGTGAATTTTTCTTTACTTACCAGGTCATATAGATTACTAGACTAGATAATTGGCTTAAGAAAAGATAGATGATTTGCTCAAAAACTGTATAATCTAGTTATTCAAAGGGAAAAAGTCACATAGTGGATTACCTGGAAATTTTAGTTCTTAACTGAAGACTCACATATTTTGGAGACATGATTTATTGTAACTGACGAGTCTTATTGTTAAAGAAAATTTTCAATAGGGGAAGGAAAATGTCATTGAAATATGAAAGCCCATGGAAATGGTTTTTATTTGTTTTTCACGAGAACGTGGAAAAAAAGGAAGAATAGTTCTCTGGCTTTCCAATTCATTTCATAACCTTGAGTGTGGGAGAATTTTCTGGAGATCCGTTTTCATCTTTATGTTTGTCACTGGAGTTCAGTACTCATCCTTTTTTTCTTGGTTAGTACTTCTCTCACGTTAAACCACTCTAAATGGCTACTCATTTTATCTTTCCTTGTTCAAGGATAAGTCTAAATACACTAATGTGGACTGGTAATGGAAACAATTATTACATAGGAGCAATTGGTTTTTGGTAAATTGAAGGCATTATCTTCCGTTGACTTTGTGCATTTGGTATGTAAAAGGCTGTTTAATGTCATGCTTTCGGTGCTATTCCCAATTTTCCTAAAGTAGTCTTTTAAATCAAGTTTTGAAAATATTTTTGTTCATACAAGATTAGTTGAAGGATTTTCCATTTTTGGTTGTGGGAACTTATCATCTTTTAAGAACTGATTAAGAAGTTTGTAGTTTCTAAATAATCTTTTACCTCTGATTTTCTTTCTTATTTTATTCACATGAAATTCTTGACATGCCTAACTAGGTGTAGTTGGTTCAATTAATCCTTGTTCCCGTAATTATGAGTGTTCTTCTTGCGCTAGGTTGAGGTCTCCTAGAGTCATGCTTAGGTGAGTTTCCTTTCCTAGGATTAAAGTCTTGCCTAAGCTTAATAGTGAATTCTTCATTCTTCGGAAGTGGCCTTGGATCTTTGAAATAACATTTGACTTTACACAAAAGCTTTTCAATTTTGCTGCAGCACTTTAAATTTTAAGATGTTCCTAGAATAGCAAACATATTTGTAAGGAAACCTTGTGGTTGAAATTGATGTTGATATTCAATTCTTTGTGGAAGCAATCTAAGTTTTTCTTGAAGTTTATCGTCAAATACTCTTAACCATGATATAAGATCATAGAAGAATATAATTCTCAGTGGATATTTGGAAATTAAATTTGCTTCGAAGATCTCCCCATTAGCAGCTTGAAATTGGACATCTGTTGTGGTCTTTTTTTCTGATGGAGTATTCCAGAAATCCAATTGCCTTGGCCTATTTTGAGGACTACCGGGAGACCTGCAAATGTTTAGGTGTAAGATTAGTAAGTGAAATAGGATCAATAGAATTTTGTAGAGGATAAATTGGAAGACAAGTTTCCATATCAGAATTATCCTTCTTTTGTTCCAACTCAGAATGTGTGAATTGAATGGCAAAGGCAATATCTTGGGTAACTTTGCTCTCAAAATACTTGATTCTACTTGATGATCTCTCATCCATTGGGAAACAAGCACTGAGTCCTTGATCTTTTCTTTGGACAATTCCTTGCATAATCACCTCTTTCCTGCAAATATTACATATTTAGACTTAGATTTTCTTGAAAGCTTCCTTTAGAAAAACCTCAAAGATTTTATTTATTTTAATTTCTTTTTCAAAATTTCTTTGTGCGATTTTTATGAGCGCATTTTTCGTTATTTATGGAACCAATTTCATAATTTTTTGCTCAAAGTTTTTAGTTTTTTCTTTTCTTTGGCAACATTTTCTAGAAGCTTTTGCTTTTTACGAAGATTGTATGGACAATGGTATCTTCATTTAGACAGAGGGAAGAGTCTTGTCCAACGAGTTGGTACATGATATTGCAAGTTGTTTATTTGGATCTATGTTTTGTGGATTGTGATACACAAGTGCCTTCGCTCCTTCTTCTGCAGGATACTTGGAGTGTCCCCCGCAGCTCCCCCCCCCTCTTTGGTTTTTTTAGCTTTTTCTTTGCGTGATTTACAAAGATATTATTAAATAAAGGAACTGATGCCTGAGCTATTGGAGATGCAGAAGGAGGACTCAAGGGTGCTGAAAAAGAAACTTGGAGTCGGAGTGTGAATAGGGTGCTGGCCTTTTACAAAGATTTCTGTGAATGCCAGCAAGAGAAAAAGTAGATGATGGGGTAATCAAAGAAGTGGAAGTCCTTCATCTGCCAATTTTTGCAAGCTCTCTTTCCAAGTTCGGTATCTTGTTCTTTAGAATTCAATTCTGGGCCAAAGTATTTCCCTTTGATCATACTCTTAGATCATGGTCAAGGGAATGAAGCTTGACAATCCTGCTTTGATAAATTCTTTACAAAGGTTCAACTTCTCTTTTTAATGGATTGAACTTCAGTAGCCACCTCATTGACTTTTATTGTCAATCTTTGAGAGCATGTGACTGGGGGCTCTGCCATTTCCCTGTTGGCCCGTTAAGAACATCTTTAGCTTGATTAAGAGAAATCATTTTCCCATGTCATTGAGTGTCTTTTGAGCTGACATATTTCCTAGAGGCCTTTTTCCCTTGTTCATTAACTTTCCCTTCTAATGGTGGAAGTTGGAAAGTTAATATCATAATATCCAGAGCCTGAAGTTGATGAGATCATCATGCGATGATAGCCACAGAGATTGATTGAGATGCAGGCTTGTAGATTAAAGACGTGGGCTTTCAGAATTGAGATGGTTCATAATAGTATGCTCTAGTTGGCCTGCAGAATGTTGAATGCTCATAATAATCTGCTGAAGATAGTTTTTTGTCCATTTTTCTGAGAAATGGTAGTGACTTCTTTGGTGAAAGACCTTTATCTTTTCTCCTAACGAGAGCTTTGTTTGAATTTTCTTCATCATCATTATTTTGGTATTTAACCTTCAGAAAACATTAGTTGCCTTTGTGCATTCTTGTACAATGACTCCTGGAGGTGTCAGTTTTAATCTTCTAAAGAAGAATATTCATCATATGAGCAGTCTTGAGTCATGTAATCCAGTTTCAAGAATATCCCAAATAAAATGGCCATTCATTGTCTGTGTGAATTGTCTATCCTGTTGGAAGCAAAGAAAAAGCCTGACAATCTTTTTGCTCGTGTAGATCCTTTTTGTCATATGATTATATCATGAACTGAGAAAATAGCAGACTTGGCTCTTCTGTGGCTGGAATTCTGAATGATGTTCTGACAGCCATCAGAGAGTCTTTTAAACTGTGGCTTGCATCAGTATTTTGTTTCTGATGGAGATTTTCATGATTGGTGATCCGATCAACTGGCATGGGTTTATTCAGATTATCTCTTTTAATTTGTCTCCTAATCTTTACTAATGTGAGTAAATCAGTAGGAGCATCATCTAAAACCTGCAAGGCTTCAGAGGATTCAGTATTTAGGAGATCAAAAGCATGATTTTGAAGTGCATAAATATTTGATGATGGATAGTGTCACTATGGCTGTAGGACAAAAGAAGATCAAGATGGTTGTTTCTGAACCTTTAAGGCTATGCAAAGATTTGGATCATTAAGTGCAATGGCATATTTGTGAAACAGAGTAAGATCCACACCGACCAGAATTAAGGGTGGTTACCACAGTACCAGTGATTTCATGTCCATATGAAATGTATTGGGAATCAGGAAGGGCCGCATGAGTAGTTACTCGGTGACATTTCCTTCCTCTGTAGGTAACAAGTCTAACTGCTCCGGTATGAAGATGTGTGAAGCCTTTTATATTCCACAGTCATCTCAAGAAGAATATTGGTGGTGACATACTGATCCTAAAGAGAAGGGCGAGTCACACTGAACAAGCTTTGAAGATTGGACATATTCTGGGAGATTTAGATTTAAGGAGTTATCTTATAGTTCTGAAATCTTGTTTCCAGAGGGAAAAGATCCATGCTTCCTATAGACATTATATGGACTTATTAGGCAGTCTATAGCTTCTGTTGTGACACAGTATGGTAGCAAATTCTACAAAATTGTCAATATTTTGTTGCACTGAAACTATTTCACAGTGGAGACGAGGAACTAGAGACTTGATCCAATTCTGAAGCTTCGAAATAAGTAGAAATAGAGATAGACAATTCCATGGATATTTAAATAAATACCTCTCTACTCTTTTAAGATACCATATAAAAAATACGATAGCTATTCTGTCCCTCTGGTAAAATGATTTCACTCAACCAGGACAATAATTCAGCTCTTGCTCTGATACCGCTTGACTTTGTCGCCGCAACGTGAATTCCAGATCTGTGGATGCATTATTTGACGAAGTGTTGTAGACTAGAATAATGAGCTCTCAAGTTTTTAATTTTTTTCTGGATTTTGTGTAAAAGAACAGACATGATTTTTATTGGGTTTAGAAGGGTATCACTCTTTCTTCCTTGCATTGTTGACATGAAACAATTGCTTTCCTTGTCCATTCCGTGACTTTTTAGTGCATTTATCCGGTAAGCAACAGCTACTTCTGCTTCTAGCTTGAGGAATGAACATACTCTTAATAGACTTCCGGCCACTTAGTCATACTAGTCACTCGATCTATTCTCTTCTCTTCTTCTGTTCTGTGGACCAGGAACATCTTTTACAACGCTTGTTCCCTCTCAGGTCTAGCTGCAAGAAGAAAGCAATATCAAGAACCCCCATGACCGTGCCAGTGTTTCATGATCTTCTTTTGAAGTGGGGAGGACAGCTTCACCATCTTTCCTATGGTTCTTGAATCAAGGAAATTCTTTTCAAAATATCTTGTAATAGTGGAACTTAAAACAGTAATGATAATATGAGAATTCTCCAGTCAAAAACCAATTGTGAGAAGGTGTGTGGAGAGAGTTGTTCTCTGTTTGACATATAGGGTTTTCAGGAAAGTCTATGTAAGATCTCCATCTTTTAATGGTAGGCTGTAACTTTTATACATTAATGCGATTGTGGGAATTTTGATGACAATCCAGAAACAGAAACATGCTGTAGAACTTACTGAATTCTCCATATTTATAGCCTTAGCTTTTTCTATTTCAATATGTTACTTCTTTGCTGAACCATTGTATTTAATAGGAAACTTTTTAGCTTGTGCTTCCTTTACATTAACCGTGAGGATGGGCCTTACCGAGGCTTTAGGCTTGAGCTCTTCGAATTACTTGTCTGATTGTTGGAAGTCTGCAATTTTCCATGCCTGTCTTTGTTAGCAACTGAACTGTCTTCAAAGCACTAGGATCCAGATATGTCTTATCAAGCAGTTTTAAGACTTTGAAACTGGTAAGTGACAAGGTATTGTTATACCTGACCATGAAACCATATGATAATGTAGAGTTCTAGCTGGAACATGTGCTATTACAATATCAAATAACCTTCCTCAGCCACTTCCCTCTGTTCAATTACCTAGGAAATAAACTGCTTAAAAGTTGCCTCTTTTTTTTTTTTGGGTGGGCCAATAAAAACAATAGAACCAGTGCTCTTTTTGAATTGAACTTGCCTTCTGGACTTGTTTAGGTGTCTTCCTTATCCATTTGTATATGGGTTGATTGTGAAGTGAAAATGTTTTCTACTTTATTATGAAAATAAAAACCTGGAATTTTTTTTTTCCAAATTTCAAATAGAAAATGTTTTTTGTGGTAAACCCATTTGGATGCAACGCTTTCATTGGACCTTTTCCACATTTTTATTTGAAAAGCAGAAAAAAGGAAAACATTTTTTGCATGGAAAAAGATAAAAAGTTGAGGACAAATTGGAATCTAAATGCATTTTCAGTTATAAATTGAAAAAAGGGTGAAAACATTTTCAATCAGAAAAATAATCCGTGTTAATATAGGTAGTTTTTATAATTGACCTTCAAACAAGAAAGATTTTTGGCTTTGGTGATATTCCAAAAGAATGCAACTTAGCTGGTGGAATACTCAAATTGTTTTTGTTTTTTAGTTTCTTATCTAATAATGCTCTCAGTGAAGACTTTGACAAAGATCTCATTATCCCCCCTTCATAGTAGTTCTGAAAGAGATCATCTCCCTGTTGGTTATTGGTTAAGGTCCCCCTATATTGTTCTTGCCTATTTATGCTTGTGTATACTTGTTACTTTTTTCTTGAAAGTCTGTCCTCTTCCTATTGAGGCTGATTTATGATATTTTCCTCAGTTAGTTGCAGAGTTAAAATTGATAATATTACTGTAACAAGTCAAAAACGAGAACCCATAGCTGTAAATCCATTGTTCCTTTATCTGAAACTTCAGATAGTGTAGTGCTCTTCGTTTTTTCCTCACCATCTATATCCTAGAAGTTTTAGTGTCAAATCCAATTTTGTAGATCCCTTCTCTTTTCTCTCTTTTTATGAAGTAAACATTAAGAAAACTATGCCAAGAGTAAAACAATGAATGTAAGCATTGGCATTGTCACTCTGTAGATTTTTGACTCATTTCTTCATGCTTTGTGGTGATGATACTTATGTTCTCATTGATTTCCACTTTTCTCTGTCAGGATACATTTTGAGTAATTTCTTAACTGGATCCGAAGATGGTAGTTCTGTAATCAGAGAATCATTGAAAGAGAAAGAAGATAAAATGGGCATTAGATCACTGCAAGACCTTGAAGATGTTGAGAAAATCATAGGCTATAGGTTTAACAATAGTAGCTTACTTCATCAAGCCTTTACACACCCATCATATAGAAAGGATTGTGTGCCATACGAGCGGCTAGAGTATGTGGGTGATTCGGTACTTAATCTCCTAATCACAGTGCAGCAATTTTCTCTGTACCCAGATCTTCCACCTGGATGTTTGACACCTCTTCGTGCTGCCAATGTTGATACAGAAAAACTTGCACGTGTTGCAGTCACACATAACTTTCATAAGTACTTGCGCCATCAGAGGCCTGATCTTTTAAAGAGAGTGAGTTTAGTTTGATACTTGGATAGTTTTGTCTCTGTAAGATATTTCTTTTTCCAGCATCACCTCATGGGAAGCTGATCAATATCTATTTTTGTGCGTTATGTGTTTAAGTTTTGTGACCGTTTCTTGAAATTGTTAGTTAACAACGCTTAAGAATTCAACATGTTACACTCATTTGGATATGCTTGTCCGTACCTTTCTAACTTTGTGTGGAAACTTACTATTTGCAGATGTTATGATTAGAGCATTCTTAAAATGGGTTCTTTTCCGGATTTGACAATAGATTTATTTTGGCCTGGGCTTGGCATGATTTTCTTGGTGAACTAGATATTTTTGCCTGTCAATTGTTTAAAGGTTGGTCAGGAATAAATTTGAGGTATTCAAATGAAAAGAAACTGCGAACATAGGAATGCCAAAAACTTGTGGATTCTGCTGTGTTTTTTATTTTTTATTTTATTTTTTTTAAGGACATCTTAGTAGGGGCTTAGTTCTCTATGATGGCCTTGGGCAAAAATTTGGATAGAAATATATAAAGATGTGTTTCAGATTGCAGGAATTGTTGAGCTAGAAATGTTGGGTTCGTCCTCAAAGCTTGAGTTATTTCCCTAGCCCAAAGTGCATAAGAAGATTCTTGATCTTAAAGTAACTCTTTTTTTAAAGTTTTATTTGAAGAAGTCTCAAAATCTCTTTGGTTGAAAGGAATATGTACGTAGATGGTCATTATATACTTCCAACTCATTACTCACTTGTATTCCAGGGAGTTAACTAACATGACTGTAGGACAGGATTGGTGAGAACATGATTTCTGTATCCTAAGCCTAATATCATATAGTCCATGATGTTTTTGAAAGGAGATCCACCTTTATGTCATATTTCATAGAAGTTCTTCGTTCCAAATCTGATATAACAATGAATTTTCTGCATTAGCTATCTAATTCTGATGTGGCTGTGTCAGACTCAGAACAAGTTTTCCGGCCCCAACCCTCCTTCACCAAAATGCATATTTAGTTTCTCTTGCTCTTTTTCTGTCTCATTTTAGTAGACTTGTTTTCCTTTGTTTTCTCGCCTTTTGGCCTATGCTTTCCTTCCCTTTCCTTTTACCCCTACTTGGTTATATGCGTAGTCCAGCTGGAAAAACAAAACAGCAAAGAGTGTGTTACATGAACCCTTCAAAATATTTCTATATGCTGTCATTGCTATATACTCCCTCTATTGGAGTGTTTTTTTGGTTTAGAAATACTTGACGTGAAATCAAGGTAACATTTATTATTTTTTCCTTGTTATACCCTTGTCTTGTCTGATCATTACATAATGCTATATATATCATTTCCAATACAAAATACTACTAATAATCTTATCAAGAAATCTTTAAAAACGTTTCAGCTCTTTGTTCTGAAAGTAGACATCATGACTGGGAGTTCTTTTTCTGAGGTGTGAAATTCCTCCTGCAGATTTAGTGGCATTCACTTCCGCAGCAAATGGCTGCAAATTCTTTTTGTTCTTCTTCTTCCAAGATCAATTCATTAAATTCACCTCAACACCACATTGCCACCATTTTGTTTAACTATCATAACCACCCCCAACACATTGTCATCACTGAATGGGAATTGAGTGAGTGGAGTGGATAGAGAACTGATGATACACAGAGAAAATGAGAGAACTGAGAGTGTTCAGGGTAGAGGAGGATGGCTGTCTGGTTTCTTGGTCTTTTTCCTTCAATAAATGTTTTAGTTTTCTTTTTGAGTCCTTAAGTTAGAATATTTAGTGGAGCACCATTTCTTGTGAGTTACCTCTTCCTTTGAATCACCTTCTTCGTAAGATGTGTGCAAAATATATTGGCACATAAAATTCAGTTTCATGGTAGCTTTTGGCCATTAATCAAAGCTAAAAATGTTAACTAAAGTAATGTAGATAATTGAGTTAACTTTTTTGTGTCTGTCGTTTTGTTATTTTGTTTTTCAGAAGACTATCTTATTCATTCTCTTCTTTGTAGTCGAAAATTTATAAGGAGACAGGAAGCTTATGTAAACCTGCCTGTGAAAGCAAAAATAAACAGAGCTCTCACACACCAATTTATACATTGGCTTGAATTGATCTTCTGTCTTAGTTCCTTGAGGAATGAAATTAGTATCAATTAAAAGTAAACAAAGGTACTAATGATGTCAGTTCATGTCAATTACAGTCACCTTTATCCGATGGTACAGCTTTAACAGAAATTCCTACTTTAAAACCAAGATATTGACAAGTCTTAGCTTCTTATTTCTCAAAGGTCACATAGGAAATAGGATTCTATGTTATTGAATCTCACTTGACTTGTGAAACCTGCACATTTTTTATGGTAATAGTAGTAAGCATGGTAACAGTTTTTTTTTTTTATTATTTTTTTTATGTTGCATTTAATCAATAGCTATCTGTGGAGAATTAGAAAAGTGTACCCGTGAAGTGTGTCCCACAGTTGTTATTGGAGAATGAGAAGTAATAAATTACTGTAAATAAACTGAGCTCCACAACATTAAGCACATATTTTCCTGTAAGTAAGGTATTCCCTTCCTGGCTAATTGGCATATCCTGCAGATTCAATCATTTATAAATGCTCTTCCACAATATCCTGTGCATTCATATGGCCTGATTGATGCTCCAAAAGTGCTAGCTGACATTGTTGAATCGACAATAGGAGCAGTATTCATTGACAGCAATTCTTCAATAGATACTACATGGAAGGTTTGACCATTTATTCATGACTCACATCTTTAATTTTTGCTTGAGGGTTGAAGCACTCTTATTTATCATAATCAGATTAGTACCTTCTAACACTTCTGTCTTGATATTTTATTTCATATTAGTTGAATCTTTTAATTTTTTCTCATTTGCATACACAATCTGGAATTGCTAGTGTTTTCTTCTACATGTCTGTAATATGAGCACATGTTGCATTCCATGTAGAAGGTTGGCTTGGCTTTGGATTTATGCATCAAGGGATATGAAAGAATTAGCATAAGAAAAATTTGGAATTATTTCAGAATTTTTCTAAATGATTCTCCAACAATGAACGAGTGATATGGTTAATCTCCTAGAGGAACTACAGTATGTTTCATCTTTTGGGAACTCATATGATATGCCCGTGTTGAAGTTTTGCTGAACTTCTATAAGTTGAGAACAACTTTGAAATTATTCCTCTATTTTCATCATTATTAAAGTTTCATTCACCGGTGTCATTCAAAGTATACAAACCTGTTGAACACAGATGTATGCCCTAAACCATAAAAAGAAGATCTGTGTAAAATATCGTGTTATTTGCAGAGAGTAGGCCTCTGATAGAGTCTGAGTTCAACCAAGTGTAGTGCGTTGTTGGTTTATCCTCATGTTGAATAGTGACTTTAAGATTACTGTATTGCTATGCCATTATTATTAGAATTAATTTGCTGCTGTCAGAATAACTATTTTCCAACGCTGCTGTATTTGATAAAAAAGATTGATTTAAGAATTAATTTATTGCAACATTTCTGTCTTGCTATGGCATGAAAATATTGTTTAATTTATTACTAAGATATATAGGTTTCAAGATTGGTTGATTTAGAACTTCATGTTGTTTAGTTATTCTACATCTCAAACTTATCTTCATTCTGATTCTTACCCAGGTAACCAGGGTCCTGTTGGATCCCATAATAACACCAGAAATGCTTCAGATAAACCCCGTGAAGAAGCTTTTTGAGATATGCCAGAAGAATAAACTTGATGTTCAACTTGTTGATAGTTGGTCACAAGAGGGAATCTATGAGGTTATTGTTGGCAATCAGCTGAGGGGAAGAGGTAAATGCTTTGTAAAGAAGGAAATCGCATTAAATAGAGCAGCTCATAATGCATACAAAGAAGTTGTCAGAAATCTGGGAGTAAAATAGCTTCAGATGAAGGATAAATGCCAGCTCCGTCAAGCATCTGGTTAGTAAAACTTCTGTTGACCTTGTTTTGGAGATCCCACTTCGTCCCCTGTCCCAATAAACAAGGAAAGGTCCCATTATAGCAGAATTTGAGGTTGAGACAACGAAGTCCATGGCAAAAGGGTACTACAATGTTTGAAAGTTTTGCCTTAACTATGGTTAGGCTTCAGTGAGTTGAAACTACTAATGGAGAGGGTCAATGTTCATTCTCTGACCTAAGATATGGCCCGGCAGGTGTTTTCTCCTTGTCCTTGATTGTTCCCCTCGGCATTTTTGCTTTTGGGCTGAGGGGGGGAGGGAAGGAGTAGTTTTTTGTAGTTTGGAGGTGTGTCTGCTCCCACAGTTCTTTTGCGCTGTTAGGATAAATAAGATTGCTGGAGTTGAAAGAGATCGCCTCGTCCTCCAAAGTAATTGAAGTATAGAAAACTTTAACAGAGATTATTATATTCTTCATTTTTTCAAAAGTATTTATCTTTATTTTCATTTTGAGTCGTTTGGAATTGAATGTCTCGTATCTTAAATTAATAAAAAATTTATTGATATTAATATTACTATGTTTAAAATGAACGAAATCAAACTCTTTTAATAAAATTTGTTAAAAGTAAACTAAAGTTGATTTAATTAAAGATGAAAGGAGTAATATTTTCTAATTTGGTTCTGAAAGCTTTCAGACTCCAAAAATGCTATTAGTAATTGAAAATGCTTTCTAAGCTGATTCAGATATCTGTTTTTGAATCAATCGTGAAACTTCTTAATCATGAATCAACAAGTGAATGTTGGAAGATGAGTAATTTTGATCTTTCCCTTTTTTTGGCTTTAATAAGTTTGATTTACAACTTGTTTTTTTTTTAGTTTTTTTGATCCTTTATCAAAAAATAAAATAAAAATAAAAATTCTGGTGATTTTGGTCCATATCGATTTAATTTATTCTTTTTGACTTCACATTTTATTTTTTTTACATCATTGATCTAAAAGACCGGGAAAATATGTATTTTAAGAATTTTACAAGGTAGATTGCCATTTTTTTATCCTCCACCTTTTTTTATGTTTGCTAATAAATGTTTTTCTTTATCTTTTTTGGTCATTCACCTTTTTATTTTTTAATGTCATTGACCTTAAATGTAAATTTTTAAAAACTAAAAACTTTTAGCTTGACATAAAATTCGAACCTTGACCTTCATGTTGAAATAAAACAACTATAACAAACTTGACCATCGATAACCTTAATTTTATTTTCATAGTTAATTATATATATTATTTTCATTAAAATTTCTCTTAAATATTAAATATAATCTCATACTAAATAATTTTTTGGACTAAACTTATAAAAACTAAAAAGATGGGGGATCAAAAGTACCAATCTTCCTTCTGAGATTTTATAAATTGAGTGCAAGTGTGATAAACAATAAAATTTGTAATATAGAATATTTTGGTGTTGGTATATTCCTTTTATTAGTATCATAGCAGAGGGGTTTCTCTTGATTGAATACAAAAAAGAAGACTACTCATGCTTTGTTGATTTAGGTAAGGTATATCACGAGCCTATTTGATATTACTAATAATGAGACTAACCAAAAATATTTAGTTTTTTAATTTGCACACAAGCATGACAGGTCCTTTCTTGATATGTTGGGATTTTTAACATTGTGTATATCAAAGAAAGGGAGTATCAAGAACTCCAAAAATATGAAATTCACCTGTAAGATTAATGACAAAGGATTGCTTTGTTTATCTGTGATTGGAAAAATAGTAATTGAATCCATTGAAACTGAAACACCTTTTATTTATTTATTTTGTTTCAGGATTATGTTCTTTTTTTTTTTTTATTGAAATTGATAGTTTTATAATTAAAATATTTTATTTTTAATAGATAATATGGTTAATTTATGTTGCAACATCTATTAATATAATCCATGTATTTGGAAAGAAGATTAGCACAATATTTTCTAAATACATCATTATCTAAAATTTGGAGCTTAGGTGATCAAATAAATTTGTGTAAAAATACTTTCATATTCTAAAAATGGTTCAAATATTGCTTTAATTGGGGATATTAATAGATAAATTTACTTTTTAAAAAATTGTTTCTTTCTATAAATTATATGTTTTTCTTTTAGGGTAAAAAGTTCTAGGTGTTCCTCAACTAGCCTTGATGGAATCCCAATTATGAGCCATCCATATGAGTTTTTGCATGGGTAACTTCGTCGTTTTGATGTCCCTCATAATGATGACACTTTGTTACCTCCATTTTTGGCTCCCAAGACAAATAAAACCCAACAAACTACACACATTCTTAGTCGACTACTCAAACTACATTATTTTCCAAATCTACATTTTTGAATCCTCAATTTGGAATATTAAAATGCGAAGGAATCGGGGGCATATTCTCAAGTGCTATTGTGGCAGATTAGCTACAATAAAAATCTCAACAGACAAAAATCTAGAGAGGAGATTCGTAGGTTGGAGCGAAACCAAGTGACATTAACATCCTATTTTATACTCCCTATCTCTCATTTCTTATTTTCTTTCCTACCATTTCCTCTATTCTATTTTGCTGTGTTTTCTGAGTGGGAATTTTCGTTGAAGGTCAAAGATGTGATTTCTTTCAATGGGTAGATTTGAAAATGTGTGAAAGGTCGGTGGAAGTCATCCTCGGCTTACTTAGGCAAATTAGAGGAATAGAGGTGGAGATTCGACTCAATGGTGATAAAGTGAAAGAATGTGAAAAGAAGCTTGAAGCACTGAAATGCAAAAAAAATCAGAAATTGGCAAAGGCGAATAATACATTGTAGTTTAAATTTTGTTGTATCTGAGGAGATGAAGGACCTTCTATGCCTTTCGGACTAATCACTAGGATGGGAGCTTCAATAATGAAGAAGGCATTGATGGCATTTGTGCTAAATAAAGAGGAACTACTTGATTTTGAGGCAATGTTTGGAGAAGGCACACTTGATGATGATGAGCAATCCAAGAAGTGGTTCAATGTGTTTGAATTTGAAAGCTTGGAAGAGGATGAAAAGGTGATTTCAATTGAAGAACATGTTGGTTAGAGCCTTGGAAGTCATCTTGAGGAAGCTTCAAATGAAGGCACCAAAGAAAATAAGCTAAGGGTTGGATTTCCCGAGAAGAACCAATTTGAAGATCAGCTTTGGTGAAATAGGCCAGTCAAGTCCCCATTTTGGTTCAATTTTAGCTGAAATTCCAAAGAATTTGAGGCCAATTTGGGCACATTCAAGCCAAGTTCTTGACTTTTCTTTGGCATTTTGACTATGTATTAAGGGCACATTGGTCCTTTGACCATTAGCACGAATTAATTAGGTCATTTTCAAGCCTTAGTTTATATATATGCTTGTAAGTTTGAATATAAACAACTTCGACATATTTTGGATTCAACCATTTGGATAAAATTTGATCTTTCTTGAGTGTTTTTCCAAACTTTTCTAGGGTTCTTGACTAACTTCAATTTAGGGCTATGAGGTTGAGTGTTCTCTCTTTGCAACCTAAGGTTTGTTTTGTTGCTTTGTTGAGGTCGAGTGGTCTCCCTCTGCAACTTTGGGTTTGTTTGTTGCTTTTCAAGGTTGGGTGTTTTCTCCCTTGCTTCACTAAAAGAATACGCGATTTCCCTCCATCGCAACCAGCAATATTTTTGTGAAATTCCTAAGCTTTTCTGCAGTTAAGAGTTTTTTCCAATTTTTTGGTTACTCAAAAAGGTTGAGTTTTCTCCCTTTAAACTCCTCACCACCGCTAGATCTTCCTTGCCCATCACTTTGTCGGCCCCTTGCTAACAGTCAGAGCTCCATCTCAATCGCACGTGGCCCTCATGGGCCGTTCTGCCACTGCTGCCTCACTCATGTGCCAAATTGTGCAGCTTCTGGCCAATTGTTCTATTTGCTGTGCCTCACCTTGTAGGCTTGAGGTCTGATTCAATCTTCCCCTGACCAAATTGTTTGTGGAGGTTTTTTTTTTTTATCTTAGTTTGCCTTTTGTTTGGTCTTCCCCTTAGGCTCTATTTCTGCATTTTTTCTGCTGCAAATATGTGTGATAACAAATCCATGGAGCTTGGGTCTACAAAGTCAAGTTGGAAGATGCAAGTTATATTAAATGGGATTCCAATAAATCAGTGGATGCCATGGCTCTTTTGGTAGCCGTTTGCTACAGGCATGTGCCTTCTCTAGTAACACCATGAAGGGAAGGCCACAAACAGACCTCCTCCAGGTATAGATCGAAGGGAGTCTAGAAAGGGTACTGACATTACCTTCAAAGATGTCAGACAAAAGATGTATGTTGAAATCTTTTTTCTATAGTCACTAGCAAAGATCTGCGAACGTTATCTCTACTTCATCACACGTACGATCGCTTGCAATGTACGTCTCACGAACAAAGCAAATGGGAATAAAAATGATTGAATTGTTTGATTCAATTGTGAATATGGTTTTCTCGTTTGTTTTATTCCTTTAAACTCTCAATTTTTTTTCTTTCTACATCAAAGCTCTGACAGAATAATCAATTGTTCAATAGAATAAACTAGAAGACTTCGTGATAAGAAATGTTCTAGAAAATTCCGTTGTTACTACCGATAGGATTCAAAATCCAAATTAAGTGGCTTAATAGAAATCCCATGAAAAATGAAATTGCCCAGATTCAACGAACCTGGATAATTACAACTTAACACATAATTAACTTTTAATTATATTTTAGATTTTTTCCTATTCATAAATTTGCCTAAATAACTTTAACTAATTACGTTTAGGTCTTAAATGAGATATTACCCATTAAGAGATACGTTCTGAGTGTGTGACCCAATAGCTCCTCATAAAATTGTCATTTGACATAAACGATATTTAATGTCATGTACAATAAGCGGTGTGTAGCAACACACTATTGCAATCCACTTAACGAGAATGTCGGTGACACAACAAAACCTTCCATGATAAAAATAACATATCTTAATCTCTTTGTCTAGGAAGTTATAAATGAACACGAGTCATGAAATGTGTCATACTTGTAAAGTTCCATATCTCAATTCTCAACCCGAGTAGATTAACTCAAATACGATAAATATCTCATATCTACTTATTCGAACATGGCCATGCATTTCATAATCTCACTCAACCAAGAATGCTAGACGTCACTCTCTTGTTATATAAGGGGAACAAATCCTATCTTGATCATTCAACGCTCCATAGTACAAATTAGGACATACTTATTACATGCCTTTATTGTCCATTCAGTTAAGAGTGGCGTTTGACAATATAAAAGTATGCAATCTTTCATGCAGGATTCTCTGATGACCTCAAGTCAAAATATGAGACATAATTATCACAATGAAATCAATCATGACACTCATATAACAATCCATGAAATGATTTCATGGCATGTACCTTTGTGATGATTTGAAATCTCATATCCATGACAACTGCCATCAATCAGCACATAGTAGTCTCAACTTGTTATTGATATCTTAATCTCAATAACACTTGACTAAGGATGTCTTAAGAATAGAAATAAACTATTCTAAGAACATGTCATAATTTATTAAATGAAACGCAGATATAGAAGTAAATTATATAATGATATAAATAGCATCATGATACAAAATTATGCCAACTAAGTAAAATCATTATATGGTCTTACAACATATCCAACACACCACTGTCGCCGTTTTCCATGACTGATGTTCTATACATTTGTTTGCGAGTTGGGCATATGGGACATCTATGCACCCACTTGTGGGGGAGTGTTGGATATTATGTTAGTTATATATTCTAGATAGGATTATAATTGTTGTTTGATGTTATTTTGTTAATTGATGTTAGATAGGATTAGTAGATTTCTTTATATACTTGTAATTCTCTGTTAATAAGATGAGAGATTGATTTATTCTCTCAAACACTAAAATTCAGCATGATATTAGAGCTAGGCTTATGTTTGTTTGTCGATGTTGAGGCCCCATATTTATGTTCATGTTGCAGATGTCCAATCCTAGGTAGGGGGGGGGGGGGAGGGATGTCGAGAATCTCACATTGGATATTTGTAAGGACAGATTGTAGTATATATGGACTTGGGCAATCCTCTCTCTTTAAGCTAACTTTTGGGGTTGAGTTAGACCCAATTCTATATTTTAACTACATAAATGTTCAAAATTTGTCAATTATTAACAATAGTGTAATTGTATTTGAAGAGGGTAACATTGACATTGATTAAACTCTTAACATTAGTCCAATCTGTTTAGATAGTAAAATTTTATATATTCTAAAAGAATATCATAATTAGTTATTTTTTTTTGTGAGAATAGACTTAGAAGGACTATTTTGCATTTAAACAATAAGCACATGTCCCTCATGTAAGACAGAGTGGTCTAATTCCGTCTAGGGTGTTGTGGTGGGATAGAAATAAAGACACGTATATTTATTATGTATATAAATAGATGAAAACAAAGTTTATGGATACTATGAATAAATCGTAATTATTAGATGTGTACTTTAAGCTATTTTTTCCATTCACGAAAAAGTATTTTTTTAACCTTTTTTTAAAAAAAATTATTTGATTAAGTTTATTATTTTATATTGATTAAATATTTTGTTGGCCATTGTATATATAAGTCATATAAAAAACAATTTCTTTTAATTTTTTGTATGATTTTAAAATCCAATTAGATACCACTATATAATTAAAAATTAAGTTTGTTGGGATGAAGAACTAATAGAACCAAGATTTGATCCCATAGCTTCTTATTTGAAAGAGTAGTGGTCCACCACTTGGTGAACAACAAGTTCTATCTTTTAAACTCACTTCTTTGTATATTAATATAGTATTTGAATTCAATTTGTGTATTATATGAATACATCTTTTTTCCTTTACAATTACCTAAGTTATAATATTCAAAATTTTATGACAACATTATAAGGGCCGGTATGGATAAGATTAAAAAAAGTACTTTTTTAAAAATTAAGTAGTTTTATATTTGGATGCTTTTTTATAAATGTGTTTTTAGAAAAAATAAAAAAAAGAAGTTTGGATAAAAAAGCACTTATGAAATCTTTTTTTATAAATGTCTTTTTATATAATTTTTTTACAACTTTATAATAAATTTTATGAATAAAAGTTATAATATATTTAATATCAATATTTAATATATTTAATTTAAGATAAAAAATAATAATAAATAAATTTTCAATTTAATCATGAAATATATCTAAAAGTTATTATTTTTTCTATTTTTGACATATTTTTATTCCCTAGAAGCTATAAAGATAATACATAGATTAAAAAAAATAAGAATTTCAAAAATACAGTAATAGAAAAATATGAAAAAAAACTTTAAAAAAAAAAAAAGAAGAAGAGGGAAAAAAAGAACAATGGAAGGCATGAAGTTTGGGGATGGTAGAGAATTAATGAATAAAGACATGAAAAAAAACGTTTTGAAAGGTAGAAATCAGAAAGAAAAAATGGACAAGATTGTTGCGGGGAGGGTTAATGAATGAAAAAAAAAGGGAATGCCTTAAAGGAAGAAGTGAGTAAAAAAAAAAAAGCGGATCGTCTAGGGGGTGGGCGGGGGTGAGGGTTAATGAATGAAAACATAAAAAAAAAAAAAAAAAAAAAAAGAAGAAGAA
>JAOXNR010035800.1:0-21406 GCA_028571225.1 Parsonsia alboflavescens | reverse complement strand
GCTGTTGGGCTCTTGGCCCATAGAAAACCCTATTTCTATTTTTATTTAAAGGATTATTTTTTAATCCTGTTATAATTGAGATAGAATAGAAATAAGATTCTGTAACACTAGAAGAAAAGAACAGACGTGATTTTTCTCTCTGTAGAAAAATCACAGACGTCTGTTTTCTTCCATTCCACTCACAGAGATCCTCCGGTCTTCTATTTTCCTTTCTGTTCACCCAAACAGATAGGAAATAGATTAGAAGATCTTTTGCATAGTAAATCAAGACGTTCAGATCCATTCCGCAGGACAAGATCTCCGCGAAATTCGTCATTCCAGGTATCGTTCTCGAACTACTTATGTGAGAGAAAATTTTTTTAAAAAAAATCCTGGGACTTCGGATTCGTTTCCTCGTGGATTCGGATCCAATCCCCTTCATTTACGTCTTTAGCCTCAGGGGAGGTATTATTCTACCTTTCTTGAATCCTTTGTTTATGGACATCACCTATTTATCGGGTTTTCCAATTGCTCAAGTCACCCCCAATTCTATCCAGATTGTGGTCGCTTCATAGTGACCTGCCATTTTTTTAGAGTTCCAGATTCTTTGGAGCACTTTAGGAGCTTTTTTAGGTTAGACGTCTCTTCAGCCCCAAAGGGTGCCTCCAAAGGGTACCTCAAGTTAACCCTCGATATAAATTAGTTGGTTCTTTCTAGTCCTGAGTAGGGGAGTGGAAAAACCTTTTCTTCTTTACCTGTCTTTCAAACAATTTAATCCGGTCCGAGCCTTACCTGGACTAGAACCTGAACCATCTTTCTTCAATAAGCTCCCTGACATATCCAGTGAGCAACTAAAGCATACGGCCACCCTGATTGACCTAGCAAATTTTGCAAATATCAAGGTCGGGTATGCTCTTCCAAACTGGCCAGAAACATTCGTCCGCCTTGTCGGACTAGGGATTCCAGCAGAGAGCGACCTCCCATCGATCAAGAGAGCTATAGGGAATCCCACTTCTGGTAGGGAGCTTTCCTGCCTTTAATTAATTTCTTCTGTTTTATTGATTTGTTGTTGTGCACCAACAACTCTTCTCTTTTTTTGTATTGACAGCAATGACAACCACCTCTAGGATCCTGAAGTTTACTACTGCTCAAGCTTTTGCTGGTGGGGTCAGTGGCACCGCTGGTGCCTCTTATTCTGCTACTGCTGCTACTACCGTTGCCACTGCCAAAATTCCCCTTCCTCAGGCTAGGAGGAAACAAGTGGCAGTGGCAGACAGGACCCAGACTGCCCTAAAAAGTTGTGCCAAGGTCTCTACCTTACGGGCCTCTGAGAGGCCTATAAAAATTAACATCTCTTCGTCCTCCTCTTCCTCTCAGTCCACAAAGAAGACCTTTGCAAGCTCCTCTAGGAAGGGGAAGGCACTGGTGACCTCGAGGTGAAGGTCGGGGCTCCAAGGTTGTGCAGCCAAGGAGGTAGCCGCAAAACTGAAAAGGCTAGGGGATGTTGCCCTGGCTAGCCATTCTACTAAGGGGACCACAAGGTGGACCTCTTGCTCTAGAGTCCTCGGACTCCCCCTTCCAAACTCCACATTGCCAAATCATTCTTGATGGAGTGCGCACCATTGGTTGATCAGGAAATATCTCGGCAACTTACTGATAGGGAGTTGGCCTTATTCACTGCCTCCCTCCATACTGTAGTAAGTCTTCTCAATTTTTCTCTTGTTTTGGCAGCACATATGTTCTAACTTATATTTAGCACTGACCTCCCCTTTCTTTGTTTGCAAAATCATGTCTTCCTTGGCCAGCAGCCGAGGAGACAAAAGGAGAGGGACGGGAAGGATCTGGAATTCTCCAGCTTGATTATTAAGCTGCAAGATGAGAAGGCCCAGGTGACTAAGGAGGTCATCGAGCTGAAGGCTGTCGTTCAGAAGCCTGATGCCCATTCTACTTCCTTATTTAACCTCTTGTAAGAATGCAGGAAGCAGATAGATGGGGTCAGAGCTGACAACCAGGCCATGTGTTCAACCTTGGGGAAGGTTGATTAAAAGAATGAGGAGTTGCTTGAGCTTAATAACCAACAGAAAGGATGCATTCTTAAGTTTGAGGCTCAGCTGGGGGTTTTCAAATCCCTTTGTGATGAGGACGGTGACTTGTCCTTGGACAAACTCAAGGGAGTACCTACCTTTAGGGATTATATGGAAAGCCTCCTCCATCCTCAGTTCTTTGGTCTCCACGTGGAGGTGGTGCATAAACTCCGAGAGCTTAATAGGGACTTGAAGGTCGACCCTGAGGTCTATGAGGGGTTGCATCACCCAGATGGTACTGGTCCTCTCCCCTGGGCTAAGGATGATTCTATGGCGACCTCACAAGAAGATATGGTAGCGGCAGAGGCCTAGATGTGGTCCGCCAAATTGGAGAATGCCCCTCAAGGAAATTGAAAGAGCCAGTGGAGGCTCCTGTTGAGATGGAAATTACAAAGGAGGTGCTGGACATTGCTCCCGTGGCCTATGCTCGCCCAAAAGGTATGACTGAACCTATTTGTGCATAGCCTACTGGAATTCTGCTCCTGCATTCTTTAGGCCGAATGGCATTTTAGTGTAGCAATATGTGCAAACCTTGGTGATAAAGGAGGTATTTTCCATGTCCTTTACTGCCATTAGAATTTGATGATATCCCTTGTAGGCATCTAGGAAACATTGCCATTGATATCCGACAGTCAAATCCACTATCTCTTCAATGCTCAGGAATGGATAGCAGTCTTTCTGGCAGTATTTGTTTAGTGTGGTGAAGTCCACACATATCCTCCACGTCCCTTCTTTCTTTGGCACAACAATTGGATTCACTAACCATTCTGGGTATACTACTTTGAAGATGCCAGCAGCGAGAAGGGTTTGGACTTCTTGAGCTATGATCTCATTTTGCTCCGGTGAAAAGGTTCTTTTCTTTTGCTTTACTAGCTTGACCCCTGGTTTGAGCCCGACCTTATGTTCAACAATCTTTCGATCTATTACTTCAAGGTAGCTAGGTCACCAGGCAAAGACCTTCAAATATTCTTGAAAGGAGTCAACGAGATTTCCTTTAACTTTAGAGGGCAAGTGCTAGAATATCTTTATCCCTTTCTCAGGGAATTTTGAGTTGAGGAATACCTTCTTCCCCCCTACTAGCTGCTTGAATTCTGAATTCATCATTCCTCTCCCAGAGGTCAATGAAGTCTTTCGGCTTGAGCTTAACAGACCTTCAGAAAGGTAACATTCCACGGCGAGCTGCTTATCTTCTTCTAGGACAATCCAGGTTAATTCGACCTGGATCTTCAAGCAGTAATTTATGAAGGAGATTTCTACTCTTAGGTCCATGACTCCCCTTCTACCCAAGGTCGCATTGTGGGTTCCGGGGGCTTGACCACCATCCAATCTATGACCTCAATGACTCCCCTGCCATTCACGCAGACTGTAGTTGGGACTTGTAAAATT
The DNA here is from genome assembly GCA_028571225.1 of Parsonsia alboflavescens. Classification (NCBI taxonomy): domain Eukaryota; kingdom Viridiplantae; phylum Streptophyta; class Magnoliopsida; order Gentianales; family Apocynaceae; genus Parsonsia; species Parsonsia alboflavescens. The sequence goes on along the minus strand of JAOXNR010035800.1, from coordinate 17,957 downwards.
CCTCTGCATAGGTCGTGCTGCCATTAAAGATGATTAGCGTAGTGTCCGACCTTATTACCGAGCTCTTGTCTATCCCCATTTGATTGAATGCCCTTTTGTACAAGACATTCACTGCGTTCCCTGTGTCAACCAATATTTTTCATACCGAGAAGTCTCCAATCTAGAGTGACACCATCAGAGATTCTAAATCTTCTCCACGTGCTCATTTTCACCTTCTCTCTGTGGCATTTATCTCGCCAACTAGAGGTCGTAGATTGTGTGGAGCTGTTGGAGGTGGATTTGCAAGGCCTGTATTTCTTGCCAAGAACTTTTGCAAGTGGCCTGTATTTCTTGCCAAGAACTTTTGCAAGTGGCCTTCCTTTACTAGCCTCTCGATCTTGCATTTGAGGTCAAAGTTGTCCTCCGTGAGATGGCCATGGTCCTTGAGGTAGTGGCAGAACTTGGCTGGGTCTCTCTTGGCCAAGGGAATTTTGAGAGGTCTTGGTGGCTTCAGGAGACCTTTCCTTTCCATGACCACCAGTATTTTGGCTCGTGACGGGACTGGTCATGAGGTATGGGATGGTCTTTCTTTTCTTGTCTGTGGTCCCTCCTTTTCAGTGAGGGTCTTTCCTGTCCCTTTTTTAGGATGAAAAAAATAGAAGAAGACGAATTTATAGATCTATTTAGAGATTGTAAAAAGCCAAATAGCATTCCAATTAGACAATTTTAAATGTTTAAAGAGGAATATTTATCCTTTCATTAATAAAGAAATGCCTGAATTATGTGTCAGATATGAATGTTGAAATTATGCTTCACCTAGGCACCATTATGTTAGGATGTGAGGAAAAAGGTAAGCCTGAAGTTCCCCAATATGAAACTGTTGTTTCCACTCATTCGTGAAAGGAAGACGTGAGAAGTGAATACATGATTCCTATGGATTATGAAATAATTTTGCCAAAGAAAACTCATAGGATGCATATACCACTTGATAGATGTGTGACGACTTATCTTTCTCACATGGGGGCTGCTTTGAGGTTTCCTTTACATCTGTTATTTGTAAATATTATGAAATTTCATCATGTTCAGTTAGGTTAATTGAATCCTAAAGTGATAAGGATGACCATTTTGTTTCTGTGGCTTGTGGAGCATGTCAAAGAACAGTGAGTTTGGAGTTATGAAGGTGTTATTTTGCAAAAAAGGAATCGGACAAAAATTGTATGTACAAGTCCATCTTCAGCACATGGATGGAAAAATTATTTTCTTTGTAAAACATCTTGGTTTTGTGGACCTTGGAATATTATTGGAGTGGAATGCCAAAAAAGAATTATCTTGTGGCTTGCCAAATGACTTTGGAAATCCTCCTAATTTGTTTGTATCAGAAAGAAATAAAATGAACGCATACATGTGACTAGATTGGAAAGTGAAACATCATTAGATGTTCAAAAATTAAGTTCGAACATTTGTCTTTTCTGCTTTGTGTAAGTTTTTATTAAGATTCAATAATCTGATGTTGCTTTACGGACCCCCACACAAAGGGAGGGACCTCAAACAGGAAAAGAAAGACCATCCTACACCTCAAGACCACCTCCCTCAAGCTCATGAGCCGAAATCTTGGTGGTCATGAGAAAGAAAGGTCTCTTGAAATCATCGAGACCTCTCAAAACTCCTCAAGCTAAGAGAGACCTGACCAAATTCTACCACTATCGTAAAGACCATGGCCACCTGTCGCAGTCAAAAGACAGAATCTGAAGGTTCGTTCTTGTTCAGAAACTTGTAGAACAAGAAATGAAAAAAAAAACCTAATTCAAATATCCTTCTAATCAAACTTCAAGCCAAGTAGTTAGAAGACGAAATTAAAATCAAGTGAAAAAATGAATTTTCGAAGTAGTCGAAAATTGAAAAGCCGAAAAAGTGGCAACTTTAATTCATAAAAAAAAAACTGTCGAAAACAACCAGCTGAAACAATTCTTAAAGCCAAAACAAATCCTAGCCCTAATCGGAAACGAAAAGTAAAGAGATTGCAAAAAAACCCCTAGAAAAATAGTTAATTACGAAACTGTCACCTAAAACTGTAAAATTATGACAATGCCACTGAAAATAGAAAATTGCCCAAAACTAAATCGAAACGACTCCAGATGGCTGAAAAAAGCCTTGCATCATAGCATAGTAGTGACTTTGGTTCGTTGGGCCATTCCGGGTCACCCAGTCAGATTTGAGCCCAATCCGAGCTCGTTTCAGTCACCTCGAGAATCGTGCCCGACATCAATTCGATGTTTCAAACAGCTCACGTCCTCTTCTTCAAACGTTCTGAACGTCGTGGAGTTGATTGTGGAACCAAAACTTTTTGAACCGACACCTGCCCCGCATCTGAACCACCTTGATCAGCAACCAACTCTGCGTCACCACCTCATAAAGGACTGCTATGACCTCATTTCGCTCAGGGGCAAAAGTCCTCTTCTTTTGCTTCACCGGCTTGACCCCTAGTTTGAGTCCGACCTGGTATTTAGCAATTTTTCGATCCACCCCCTCGAGGTCATTGGGTTGCCAAGTGAAGACCTTTAGGTATTTTTGAAGGGAGTCCACAAGCTTCCCTTTGATTTTAGGAGGTAACAATTCTCTTATCTTTATCCCTTTCTTAGGGAATTTTGGATTGAGAAACACTTTTTCTCCTCTGCCAGCCGCTTGAATTCTGTAATCATCATTCCCTTGCCAGCCACTTGAATTCTGTTATCATCATTCCCTTTCTCGAGGTCGATATAGTCTTCTAGCTTGAGCTCGAACAAGCTTTCTTCGTTACCTTCAGTGAGATAACATTCGGCGGAGAGCTGTCTGTCCCCTTCTAGGATAATCCAGGTGTCCTCAACTTGGATTTTCATGCTATAGTTAGACAGAGAGATTTCTACTCTCAGGTCCATGACCCCACTTGTGCCCAGAATTGCGTTGTAGGATCCAGGGGCCTCGACTACCATCCAATCCATGACCTTGGTGACCTCCCTATAGTTCACACAAACTATAGTTGGGACTCGAAGAATCCCATCCGCGTAGGTCGTCCTGCCATTAAAACTTGTCAGAGTTGTGTCCGACCTTAGCAGCTAGCTCTTGTTTATCCCTATATGGTCAAATGCCTTCGGGTACAGCACGTTCACGGCACTCCCAGTGTCTACCAATATCTTGCGCACTAGGAAATCTCCAACCTGGAGAGACATTGTTAGGGGTTTCGACTCTTCCCCTCGAGTTCGTGTTGACCGCCTCTCGATGGCATTTATTTCACTGACCGGTGCTCGTTAATTGTGCAGGGTTGATGGAGGTGGACTGGCGGGGCTCGTGTTCCCTACCAGAAATTCTTGCAGGTGATCCTCCTTCACCAATCTCTTGATCTCACGCTTGAGGTCGAAACAATCCTCCGTGAGATGACCATGGTCTTTGTGATAATGACAGAACTTGATAGGATCTCTTTTAGCCACCGGACTTTTAAGAGGTTTCGGCGGCTTCAAGAGGCCTCTTTTTTCCATGATGACCAAGATTTCTGCTCAAGAGGTCTTAAGGTGAGTGGTCTCAAGGTCTAGGATGGTCTTTCTTTTTTGGTCTGAGGACCCTTCCAAAGCATGAGAGTCCTTTCTATCCCTTTTCGAGGATTGAGGGCTTCTTAGGCTCCCTTTGTTATCTTTTCCTGTGCCTGAGGCAAAACCAAGGATCTTCTTCTGAGTCGTTGTCTCCTCAGCTTTGATCAGTTTCTCCAGGAGCGACTGCAGCTTCGTTATGGTTTTTACTGGCTCCTTAGCCAGCCCGAGGGCTATGTGCCCCGTTGTAATCCCTACTTGAAGGCAATGATGTAGGTGGCGTCATTTTTCTGCTCGATCTCTACTACCTCATCGTTGAAGTGACTGTAGTAGCTTCTCATACTCTCTCCAAACTTTTGTTTAATGTTGAAGAAGTCATTTATGTCTTTCTCACACCTTATGCTGCTCTAATAATTTTTCAAGAACAGCTCCTTCAGTTGTGTCCAGCTTAAGATGCTTGCTTCAAGGATACCCTTGAACCAGGACTATGCCTTCTTGGTCAATGTTGGCTGGAAGGCTCTGCATTTAAAGTGGTTGGGGTACTCAAACATCTCCATGTAGTACACATATTCATCTATATGTTGCAGTGGTTCCCCTGTGCCATCATATTTTGCCTCCAGGTGTGAAGTTTTAAACCTAGTTGGCATTCGGGCAGTTCAGATGCTATGGACAAACAGCAAAGGCTCTCTAAGGTTCGCTTTGCTCTGTATCTCCTATTCTCCATTAAGTTCCTAATTGGATTGGGGAGTTGCTCTCCTCAATGGATTGGGTTTTACCCCTCAAGCGTTATTGCCTATCGTTTTGATCAAGCTTCATCGAGGTGGTATCCTTTCTCCAAGAGGAATTTGTAGTGAGCTTCCCTGCTCTTTAGGTCCATCAGCTTGTCTATGACCTCATGATATGGCGCTCGGTTGAGCCTGTCTCATAGGTCATAACCCCTTCCGTTGCTTAGGGTTTTTTTAAGTTCGGTCACAGGTTGGATTCCTCCTTTCTATGGCTTTTCTTGCTCTCAAGCTATTACCTGACCTTCTTTGCCAGGCTGTAGGTCATTCCCTGCTTCTAAAGGTAAAGGCTGATTAGGCTGGATATGTCCAACCTGAGCTCAAGGTGGAGGAAGGCACTGGAGTATGTCCCATGGACATATAATCTCGCCTGCCGGAAATTCCCTCCATGGCTGCCACCATTCGTTCCGAGAGGTCTACTAGCATCTATATTTGAGTCCTCCCTAATCTTTGTGGCTTTGAGTTATTGCCATTGGAAACTAGATCAGGGTGGCTCTCCTCAAGCCTCTCTTGCATAGGTGGAGGGTCTACTGGGGACTTTTGAGAAGGTCCTGATCGTGACGGCCTTGGTGGCTCCTATTGTGTGGTCGAGGCCAGGCTATTGCTCTCTACCAGGAGGTGGCGTTCAGGCACTGTTTCTTCAATGCATAGCTGCATCCTACCGAGTGGTCTGCCCTGGCGAGGTGGCTGGACATATGTTGGTTGTGGTTGAGTTATCTGGCTTATTTATTTCTTTGATGTAGGGAAGAAAGCTAAGCTTTTTGCATGCCTTCCCACAGAAGGTGCCGGAAGTGATAGGGCTCAAAAGTGAACTCTAGGTCCAACGATAGCAACCTAATCAAAAAGTAAAGATTGTCACCAGAGTAGGTTGTGCCCAAGGAAGAGCTCCAATGCCTGAGTCAGTATTTTGAGAGTAATCTAGTGTAATTAATTCTTAAAAAGACTATCCTTATTGGTAGACTGCTTGTAATTTGATTATACAATATTATGAAGTAAGTTACCTCTTAGATTAGGGCTCTTTTATTACGTGACAGTAGGCAATTAGGATAATTATGAGACCATGTCAAATCCTGCCAATTGCTCCTAGAATCGTGGAGTTTCCCTTGGTTGGGATACCTTGCCATTCACTTCTTTGTCGAGAGCTATGAGGTAGCTAACTGACCTTCAGGCCAATGTTGTGACCTGCCCATTTACATCGAGGGTCTCGACTATCTCTTATGGGAGGTCGCGTCAAGTGATCGTAGGCTCATGGGGGATGTTAGGGGTTTCGCACAATTAGTCTTGGCATGGAAGATGTATGAGACGGGTTGAAGCTTACCAGGTCGAAGGTCGTGGCCTGGTAAGACCTCTCCCGAGCTCACTCAGGAGGTCAGTGGAAGCAGTTCGCTGCCCATTTATCCTTGTTGACTTCATGAGTCTGACTTTTACGTATTGAAGGTTGGAGTCTTGAGTCCATTTGGGTTGACTTTTGTCCGAGTCTTGCCCATTTATATTGACTTGTCCAGATCATACCCGTTTCTGCCATCACTAACATATATTTAGTGACTTTAAATCATATCTGGGACGATACATGTTAACCTTGCATCGCATGGATTTAGCACTAGTTCTTCGGTAAAGGAGGCCGATGAGAATGATTGAAACTCTTACTATCTTTTTTATTTTTCTAGCATTTGGCCCTTAATTCTCTGTTATATTTGACAAGTTAGTCACTTTGTTTCTTCCAAATGTGAGTCCATATGTGCAAGCTAATATTTTCTTTATTGGAATAAGTATATATTTATTTCATACTTTCTATTACACAATTCTTTTTATCCTTATTTATAAGTCATCAAAAGTCATGTATCATGAAAACAATTCAATAGGTAAAAGAATGAGATTGAAGATCAAAATATCTAAAGTTTGAATCTGGCCGATAGCATACCACCAATAGGGATGGTAAAATGACCTGACTCGTTAGGTACCCGACCTGACTTGAAAGAGGACAGGTATGGGTTTTATAGGAGGGACCCATGCACAGGTTAGGTCGGGCCTGAGGTTGGCCAATTACCTGGCCTAACCTGACCTGACCTATGACAACTCTAGAACGTGCCCAACCTGGGATACATTTTTTAATTATATTATATACAAAAATATCTGAACTCATTCACTCATCACATTTCATTTCTCTCTCATTTCATTTCTTGATTTCTCTCTCATTTCTAGGTGTTCCCACTCAGCTCTCCCACCCTGCAACCAGTCCACAACCAATGCCAGCTTCCCATCGTCGACCGGTCGCTGCTGTCCATTGTCCTCCAGTGTCCTGCCTTGAAGTTGTCGCTTCTTCATTCTTTTCGTCAGCAGTCGGCAATCCTCCATTGTTAGCCATTCTCCTTAGCAGTTGGCAGTCCTCCGTCGCTACCAAGTTGAAGCTTCAAGCTTCACAGGCTTAGCTGCTTAGATTTGGTGGGTTTTGTCACAGCTTCACAAACTCTACGACTCTCCGTCGCAACTCCGACCCTCTGTGGCTGCCATTGCTAGTATAGCAGACTTCATGTAAACAAGATAATACTAGGCCACTGCTAGTGTAGCAGACTCCAACTCTCTGTACTTTATTTTTTTACCCACAAGAGTTCTTAGTACTGTGACTAATTTGAAAATGCATTTACAGTGAGATAAACAAGATATGCTTCTACTAATTGATGCCTAATTTGGTGCACTGGTCTAGTATTTTTGTATTTCTTAATACAATGGCTAATTTGAAAATGCATTTACAGTCAAATTATGAAGTCATAATTACAGGAAGTGGTGATTCAAAAGCTTACAAGATCAGGTCTAGCTTTTAATTTGCTTTTTTGTTTCGGACAATGGTATCTTTATTGTACTTGAATTTAATTGGTAAAGCTGTTATGCTTTTTGAAACATTAGGATGTATTTTATTTAAGTGTGGAACTGTTGTGAATTTTTTTAATTCGAAGTTGGAACTATGTATTTATATTCTTGCTATGACTTTTAATTTTATTTGAATTTGTTTAAGTGTGGAATTGATATAAATTTTGTTTAAATTTCTACCTGATTTTTTTTTCTTTCATTCTTGAATGGATCAAACAAGTCAAGTTGACTCAAACCCACAAAAAAAGTTCAGAACAGGTCAATATGAGACTGCTCAGGTATTATAGAAATAGGATAGGACAGGTCATGGACCTGGATTAAAGGACCCGCGATAGGTCACAGGTCAGATCAAGCCTAGTTCTGAGATAGACGGATTAGGTTTGAGTTTTAAAAAAGCTAGCCCATTGCCCTTCCTAACCACAATCCATCAGCCAATATTTTTTCCTGAAACGCTGAACAAAATGAACTTAAAAAATTACTAAAGTCAAAAGTGGTGCCAACAAGATTTGACGCTTCGGTAATACGTTTGATTCGACCATTTTAAGCCTATTGGTCAAACAATGCCGATGCGTCACGCGGGGATGCAAAGCGATTTGGGTTAACTCGGCCACCGTATATAAAAACCAGTCTGTTCAGCCAAGCGAGAAAGAAAGAGTCCAGAAAATGGCTACTACTTCCAAGATCGTAGAAAAGCTCAACCTGAAGTCCCATCCTGAAGGTGGGTATTACTCGGAAACACTGAGGGACACCTCGGTCCTCCTCTCCAAATCCCAACTTCCCTCTTGGTGTAAGTTCAAATTTCTTAAGTATCGGTCTGTTCACCTTTTCATATCTGGTTATTTATTGCATCTGTTCGTGTCCGATAACAAAGTGGTAGTTCTTTTCTTTTAAATTCGTTTGTTTTGTACCCCACCTGGGAAATCTTGGTCGTGGTCTTATTTTCAATCTCTGTTTCGTTCATAATTTTTGGGTGATTGGGCTAAAAGTTAAATTTTTATATGGTGAATATCACAAGAAAGATCTGTTTTCGGAAGTATGATAGCTGTGGCTCAGATGATTTGATAGTCAATGTAGGTAATGAGGCTGGTATAACTGGAATTTGCTGAATGCTAAAAGTGGGTCAATTGAAAATAGAGGATGAAATAGATTGGTTTCTGTTAAATGGTCTAACTTTTGAGAAAAAAGTGAGCTAGAAATACAGGCTGAACAACCTTAATGTTATTGAGAGTGCTGTTTGCAACCATGTATGTGGATTTGTAGGAAAGATTATCCAAGATGGAACTATCAGTGCCTTAAAACTTGCATGAGCATATATTGGGTTGTTATAGCAAAGGTTTTTTAGTTTCCTTTCGTTGCAGAATATGAACATGTTAAAGTTAATCGTGAAAGAGAACACCTACAAGTAGGGGTTGTGGAATTTTGGGCTACAAGAAATGTAGATAAATACAACAAAGGAATAGTCTTAGTATGGTTTTGCAGAATATATACTGGAAAAATGAAATTCTAGATCGGCACAATTAAAGCGTGTAATTGTGATATTTTCAATCTACTGATCCTCTCAGCCATCAATTCTTTTCATCAAAATCTACTTCCAAATACAACAAGTCTAGTATTTCAATCAGGAGTATTTGGTAAAGCCATTTGAATATGATTATAATTAGGCTATTTTACCAGTCCACATAATATTTTGATCTTAAAGGATTTGAGATTTTGTCTGTCAGCTAATCCCAATTTTTTGGTGGTGGATTATTGTTTTCTCTCCTGTATTCTTTTTCTTGTGGGTGCAATTGGAGTTTGGGTAAATGTCTGCAATTTGTTCCCAAAGAAATAAATTCATCTGATGGATTAGCTAAACTAACCTCACCTTTTCTTATTAATTAATTTATATGATTGCTCTGTTATACAAAATCCTGATTTTAGTTACTCTACAGACAAGGTTGCTCGGCCTGTTAGTACCTGCATATACTTTTTGCTGCCTTCTGGCAGTGTGTCTCTACTCCACCGAATTCCTTGTGCAGAAACGTGGCATTTTTACAGTGGAGAGCCTATTTATGTGAGTACAAAGATTAAGTACATGGAAACTGCCATCATACCTATCTATAAATCTACCAAGTATGTTTCAATAAATTATAAGTACATCCATGAAAGCACATTAGTATTTCCATTCTGCATTTTCTTCCAAATCTATCCAACTTTCTTATGTCTTTAGTTTATACATTTTCTTTCAGTGGGTCGATTTTTACTACATTGTGTGAGTCAGATACCTAGTACATCCTCTGTAGCCTAAATTCTTCTCAGAGATAATTTTATGGGTACCAAGTCACTTTAATTTGATTATTTTGAAAATAATTTTTTTGGGTTTGGTAGGGTAGAGGAGAAAGAAAGTGATTGTACTGCGGGTTTAAAAATACTTTTCTTGATTATGGTTTTTTCCTTCCCACCAGAATCTTGTATTTCGACCACATAAAATTAGAAGCACCAAAAACTGTTTTTCTTTCAGGTGTTGGAATTAGATGACAACTTTGGCACTGGAAAATTGACCTGTCTTGGACCTGATGTTTTGGATGAATTTCAAAAAGTGCAATTCTCTGTTCCTCCAAATGTTTGGTTTGGTGCATTCCCAGCCAAAGATGTGCAGGTTTCAGATAACTTGGAAGTGTTCAAACTTCCACAAAGGGATTCCGAGGAACACTATTCTCTTGTGGGCTGCACTTGTGCTCCCGCTTTCGAGTTTGAGGATTTTGATCTGGCAAAACGATCTGAGGTCATTTCACGTTTCCCTGCCTTTGAGTCCCTCATCAATTATCTCACTCTACCAGACTGAAAAGGTTCTATAGGTCCATAAATGTCAACTTTTGTTCCATGTTCTGATTTCAATAAGGAATATATCAAAAAAGTTCCATTAGGCACTTTGAGCAAGTATAATAGGCCCTTCTTTCACCTCATCTTCTCTTGATGGTAAACTTCTGCACTGTTTTGTGAATGAAAGGATAAAGTCGTAACTTGTAGTTGCATAAGGTGAAGATAATTCAGATTCGGGCATTTCCTTGATGAGTCATGGCTGCTGAGTCCAAATAGATCGATGCAGATAAGATCCATCCTTGCCTTTGTTTGTTACATTATTAATTGCAAATACAAGTTGCATATCTAGACAGAATTGAAATTGAGGAAATGTCACTACAGCATTCTTTATGAATTACAAAAGAACAAAAAACTGTACTCAAGAGATGATTTTGTGTCAAGTCCATGTCAATTAGTCCAAAATCACCAAGTGATCAGATACTCAGGTTTGTTTGTTAACCTGTCGATGGGAAATGAACTCTCAGCAATGATTTGATCTATGCTTGCTAATAAATCTCTCTAGAAATCACTTGTGTGGTTTACCAAATGCATTTCCGAAATTTCAACAGTGACCATATTTATGATTTACTACTCAAAAACCAGCAGTAAACTTAATTGTATCTCCAGTAGCAGAAGCAAGTATTGAGAGGAGACTTCCCTAGTCCATGTCAAGAAACTCCCTTTTCTTCCTCATGGAACCTTTCAAATCTGTTGCTTCTCTTTCTGCCTTCAGTGCCTGGAGCAGGATGAAATCAGAGAATTCAAAAAAAGAGCCACAAATTCAGAAATTAAATTCTAAGAATGAAAATTTTACACTTTTGATTTCGGTTTCCGAGACACGAATGATATGATCCGGAAGTTCCTCCTTGCCTGGATCCTTAAAAATCACGAACAGAAGAGAGTGAATCACTCAAATGTGCTCTACTAAACTTGTATAGTCTGAGGAGAGAATGATGTACCAGCTCTCCAATTAAGACTAGATTCTCCCCGCGAACTATATACAGACCCAAAGGAATGTCACTGTAGAGATGTCCAACAATTACTCGTTCACATGCTCCTTCTAGAACTACATTTGCTGTAAATAATAAGAACAGAGCAAAGCCAAAGCCAAAGCCAAAGCCAAAGCACATGATGATCTTCATTCTTCAATTCCAACCATTTCCAGAAAGTCTTAAAAGTATGTGGAAAATATCAACCTAAAAGTTGGTAGATTTACCAAATTGGTCGAAAGAGCGAAGTGTACCGAGTAGCATTCTACGGTCACGTAACATCACAATGACTTTTCCTGCAAAAAAAGATGTATTTTCATCCTGTGGAAGACCAGAAATTTCCAGTATGCAGCTGACATACTTAAAAAGTCATTCTTGAGTGCTGATGGGTTTTTGTTTTCTTAATTAGACTGATGATGAAGATAGGGAAAAAGGAACATAAACAATGAATGAAGTGAAGAGAATGAAGGGATCAATAAACATAGTTTCATCAGAAGATATTGGACAGAAAAGATTGAATCCATGACAAACTAAATACAAGGGCAAACAATCTTATGGTGTAATTTAAACTCCATGGCTAACAAAAAAAGGTAACAATATTCTTGTGCAATTGAGTAATATCTGGGGGAAGAACTGGTAAACCAGAACCTAAATTTTGAAGAGATCACAGTCAAGCGATCTCTGAAGATGGCTAAATTACTTATCTTCCATAGACACAGCATGCAATAGAAATTTATAGAACAGGGCTATACACCAAATGATCATCAGAAACTCAAAAAAAAAAAAATGACACAGAAACCAGGAGTTAGTACAGAATCTTACCGTCAAGATAGCTTGCTAGAGATGCAGAAAGAAGTATATCGCGACCTGATGAACCTGAAGAAGAAGACATGGATATCAATACCAATTCTCTTATTCGAAAACAAAGCCAGAGAAATTAACAAAATCAACAAGTTCTTTGGGTTCTTTTAGATATATATATTCATATATATCTATATATATTTATATAGACAACCTATGTTATTGTTAAGGGCTTCATGGTCAGAGCCAGAGCTTTCCCACTTCTTTGCTGCTAAAGAAACACTAATTAATTAAACCTTTGATTTAGTTTAACACTTGAAGCGAAGGGTTTTGGGGAAATCTCTTTGGTCGGTGGTTTTTTGCGATAAAGATGGAATCTTTTTGCTACTAATAAAGTTCCCATGATTCACTCCGTGATAGAATACTATTATTATTACTACAAACAAATATTCCTTTTTTTTTTTTCGTTTGTAAATATTCGTAGTAATTATATATAACTTAATATTAGTCACTGATAAACTGTATCATGACAAAAGAAAACATGCTTTAATGCAGTTGACTTTTCCATGCAATAATTGGTGGGGGGCAAAATTTTTCTTAATTACCAAGTATAGCAATTTAAGGACAAATTTTCAAGGTTAAGAGCTGGATCAAATGTAGGTAAATTAATTGTAAAGCACCACTATATATCATATGATTAGGACTATGACAAGACTCATGCATGAATTTTTTAGCAGATTATATTTACTTAAATTTAAGGCAGTCTGCAGTCAGCACCCAACTGATCTCTTTAGTAGAACCCCTTCTTCACCTTTTGAGTATTCTAATGAATGATTCTACCAAAATAGTTGCTTTCCATGTCTTAGTTGCACCAGCAGCACCACCACCGGGCGTTCATTATTAATGATATGTCAAAATCATAATGATGGCCCCAAAATCCATGCAAAATCTTGAAATGATTGATCTAGAACAATTGAAGTGATTGCAACAGGTCACTTTTGCACAACCTAGCCCATGCTGATTATGAAAATTAAGTAATATATGGATAATGATCAGAAACCCTGTTATTATGATTTTTGCCATCCATTGCAACCCAGAAATTTGACATTTATGCTTATCTTTAAAGTCTTATTAACCTAACATTCCTTTGCATTAACGAATCCAAATGACAAATCTGATCACAGACAACATTGTCCCACATTATTTGAAATATTCTTAATGAATCAAGTTTTTTTTTTTTTCCCATGAAGAGATGTTGAAATAAGTGGTCGCCGTACGACCTGTCTGCATGCACGGTGTGTTGTCTTGTTCCCAAATGCTTTACATGTGTTCTACAGGAAACACTTCTCTGCTGTTGTACTAGTGTTTGTGTGTGTCACAGTAACATTATGTTCTTGGTTTTCTTCTTGACACATTCTAGCTAGTCAATAAAGAGGATTATTTGAAGGCCATTTCTATTAGCCATTCATCCAGAGGTTGATCTGTCCTTTCCTCGATTGAATATTTTCAGTTTAAAATCTGTCCAACCTGAGTAATATCATATCTTTGGATGATTTCTTCAGTTCATATCAATTGATCAGCCTATGATGAATTTGCACCGGTTAAAAGTTTAATATAATTAATTAGAAGCATATTAATAAACAGATCCTTCCTCCTTATTCTTGGAAACACATTAAGCAAACAGAATCCAGAACAGACCCCTTAGTGGTGCAGTATCATGTGTTGATGACTAAGAACATTAAAGACACTACAAATTTTATGCCCTTTAAATCATCATTCTCTCCCATGACAACAAGTTAAACTATGTTTAAACTGGAATGAGAAGTACTTCTTGTTTAGCAATTTTATTCATATTGACAAGACACAAGACCAACATCAACAAGTTCGTCAAGGTTGGAAAAATACATGATTCTTAACCAACCAAACAACCATGGCAATAACAGTTTGTTTTCGGGCAACAACTTTGGCCATGGGAAAAATATAATATATACTGTCACACCCAAGATATCATCTCTAAGTTTCAATCAAAGGTAGGTTGCTCTGTCAAATCTTCTTCCAAGAAAAACAAAAAACTCTAATGCATAAAAATATGTTGGAATCACATATGATCATCAGACTCTAAATGCTCTTAAGAAGCTGATTTGACATCTGAACCAACCAGGACACTCATTCTATCACAGTTCAACTCTGCACAAATAAACAAACACAGTAAGCAAGCAACTTAGGCATTGGGGGAGAAGGGTTGGAAATTGGGGTGGTCTTTTTGTTTGTTCTTACCTGCCTTTTATCAAAACTTGCTAAGAAAAAGGAAAATCAGATCTCTAGGACAATAACTGCAGATATAAAATAGCCCTTTTAGTTTCATTATAATTGTTAAATTGCTTTAGCAAGTAAAAGAAGATCACATATATATGCATGCAGCATTGGATTGCAGAGAACTCACATTCAGAATCTGTTTTGACCCATTTACTTCCCTCGTTTTGCTCATCCGTTTCTTCATCAGCGCTGTCTGTACTCTCAGACTCATATTTTTTGTCCAAGCATTTCCTAGCAGGAGCATCAGGATAAGAACTTTGGGTACAGATTTTGTCCAAGAATTTTTTTGTAGTAACCTTTGAAGTAGGATTTCGAGGATAAATCTTCTTTTTCAGTATAGCTCTCAAACTCTGCAGATGTTAACCATCAATTTACTACTGATAGTATTAAAAAATAAATCTCAATTTATTCTGTCTCTGTCAGTTTATGATTATTGTTCGGAAGATTTAAAGACAAACCTTTTCCAATCTTGATTTCTCTAATTTTATCTCTGGAACTCGATCTCTTAACATGGGAGTGAGTTTATTGGGTCCGGTAGCACCAAGAAATGTCTTCCTAAGAAGGTAAGACAATGACCTTTTTTTGATGTTATTATTCTCCTTACTGCTGCCCTGGAGATGGACATGGATATGGACATCTTTAGTTGAAGAATTATCGGAAAGCTCACCGGGATTTCTGTCATCTTCTGAAGTCTGAAGGCAGTCAAAGAATTTTTCTGGTGGATAAACAATTTTCTCTGTTTCATCTGTCAAATTGCAGTTGAGAGAGGACTCCTTGTGGAGTAATAACTTAAGCTCTTTCTGGAGTTCTTTGACTTCCTCTGGTGTAATTTCTTCCTGGTAATCCTGGCAGGAAGATGGTACATTTTCTTCAACATTAATGGGCTTTTGATTCTCTGGATTTTGTTTTATTGTCCCATTCCCAAATGTTCCAATCGCAAGAAGTCCACTAGGCCAGTCATTGAATTCTTCTTTGCAGCTTGGAATATCTGTTTCACATAATTAGAAAGAGAGAGATACTTGAAATGTGTGATCCCATCAAATCTTCCATCCAGTATAAACATTGACTTGGTTACTGAAGAACAGCAAACATTGAATCTCTGCTATCTACTAAAATGTTCAAAGAAAACAGAATTATATATTGGCCATTCACGATTTCAAGAAACTTCCTATTAACATAATGATTTTAGCAACGGTTTATACAGAACAGCCAAATTAACATGGAAAAGTTAGTAAATCCTCCCCCCTTGAGCTAGTATTTGGGATTGAGTTAGGTCCAAACCCATATTTTAACAAAATGAATCAAAATGCCTGTTGCTGTCAATGACAGAGGAAAGAGCCAAATCCACTTCAAGGTTTGATTACGGTCTCATACAAATGCAATAGTCACTGAGCCAAACATGTCCTCTAGACAGTACGTTTATTACATGTGTTAATAATTTTTATGTCTTTTTGCAGTGCAAAGATCAATGATCTTACTAAAAGCTTTCGGTGAACCCAAAAGGAATTTACCATATAATGCCTGAAATTACATTTTGAAGACTGTTATGCCTCTAAGGGACTTGAAAACTCCGCTTCGTTTCTTCCCTGATCCTTTATCGAACATGCATGGATATAAATGATTTTTCTCATGCCAAACTTCTTGACAGAATACTCATTATATGGAATACCATATGATGATTAGAATACCATATGGAAGTTCAATCAAAACATGATGATCATATTATACTTACGAGTAGGGGCTTTTGGAACTGTTGTTCTGTTGGCTTTTTGCTTCCCATTCAACTTACTTTGCATCCAACCAAAGATCTGCAGTTAAAAAAAAATGCAGTATATAATCCAAAGTCCAATATCAATCAAACACTATTTCACACTTGAAATTCATGAATTAATTCTTGAAGACATGCATATATATATATATATATATATATATATATATAAGCTACAAATTCATCTTCCTCACCTTCATTGTTAGAAATAAGCTAATAACTATCAGCTGCCCTCTCAGAGATCAGACAGCAAGAATTAAAGATGGAAATGCTACTGAGGGAAAGCTGGCTTCAAGCTGTGATGAAAAATAATGTCAAAAAGACAAAGAAAGATGGACTATCAAAGGTTTTAAATAGCGCTCTCTCTCTCTGTACTAGTGGGATCATTGAAATTTCAGAGCCAAGCTAGATCAGAAGGGTTAGGATATTGGTTCAAGTTCCCAAAAAGGTATGTATATGGGTTCAATTTTAGGTATCAGATTTTATTAATGTATAGGATCAATTTGACAAGATATTGCACTACAAAAATATAAAATTGTTATGATAATTAATGATGAAAAACTAGTATTATATATATAGATACACATGCATGTTTAATTATTATATAATAAACTCAAATTAAAAGAGCTCCACATCTTTTAATAATCACGTTTTATGTTATTATTTCAATATATAATAAAATATATATACACAGATTTCTTAACTTTTTATTTTTATATATATTTATATATTTATATATTATAAAATAAATGTTAAATAGATTTGATATTTTGGCGAGAGTACTCTAGGATATTCAAATCGGCTTTTCGTCAAAATAATCTCACATGTTTGAGTCAAAATATTGTTGGATCTCTAACGTTTTTCTTTCCAGTCATAAAGGTCTCATATCAATTTATGGGCAGCCATTAAGGTCCACACCACCCATTCCAACCATTTTAATGGCAGCACCTGTCACATGATAAACTTATGAGAAATTTTTAGGGATAAAATCGTTATTACACTTTAATCTTAAAAAAAAAAAAAGGGAAATGTAACAAAATTGTTCTTGTTTAAGTAAACCGATCATTTTGTTGTATAATAAATATATATATATGTATATATATATATATATATATATATATATATTTTATCATTAAAGTGTAAAGACGATTTTTCCCCTAAAAATTTCTCATAAGTTTGTCATATGACCAGCACCGCCTTGAAAATGGCCAAAATTGAGTGATATAGACCTTAATAGTTGCTCGTAAATTGATGGGGAACCCTAATGTTCGTCCATAAATTGATATAAGACCTTAATAACTGGAAAAACACATTAGAGCTAATGTTTCGATCCAAACAAGTGGGACCATTTTGGCGAAAAGCCCTATTCAAATTGCACTCTTTAACTCGGTTGGTTTTGAATAATAAATATTTCAAGGAAACCTGCATCCAACTGTGTTTTTTTTTTTTCCTGTTCACTAGCCGGTTAATTAATTAATTATGTTGTGATTTATACTCCAAAAGAAAAATTCATCAAAGTTTGACAATGTGAAGAAGAAGATAAAAAACTTTGAAAAAGGTTTTTCTTTTTCATTACAACCGCATGCCATGGGGTTTGGTAGACCCATGACCATTTATTAAAGAAAAAATTTGAAGCCGAGGGAAGCATTAAAACCTTACCCTTAGGAATGGTGGAAACAAATCCACTCATACTCGTCGAAAGGAAGGAAACTTAAAGTCTATCTAATTTACAGAAACCACGAACAAATAAAGGAAGTGAATTAAATAAACTATAATGAACAAAATGTAAATTATCACGAACCTCATTTGCAAGGAAATCAACCACCTAGTTTCCTTCTCGGAAAAGATGAACCAAGTTGAAGAAGCCAAAAGCCATCTTCTCTTGAACTTCTTAGAGCTTTCTATGAAGACGTCAAGAACTTGAGCAACTCCCGTTCACCATATCTACAGCACTTTTAGAGTCCATCTAAATAAGAACTTATCTCCAATTTTAATTCAAACAATACTTCAAACCTTCCAATGGAGCCTCTACCTCAGCCACCATTTTGTTGTC
>JAOXNR010035770.1:0-21411 GCA_028571225.1 Parsonsia alboflavescens | reverse complement strand
AAAAGATTGATTTATCCAGAAGACTTCTTATCACGAAGTCTTCTAGGTTTTTCAAAGAGATTACGCCTCTCTCTTTTCAGTAGCTTTCTTTTTTCGGTCAGAGTGTCTGCGTAGAGAAAAAAAAAACCAGAGATTCAGAGAAACAAAAAATGAGAAAAACAATATTGACGATTGAATCTAGCAGTTCAATGGTGTTTGTCCCATTGCTGTGTTTGTGGGATGTGCACTAGAAGCAGAAGTTGGTGTGACGAAGTAGAGGCAAAGGTTGGCGACTTTTGCTGGTGAATACAGATCCTGATTTTCCATTTGAAAAAATTGAAAAGGTAATGTCTGTATCTTCTCTAGACTCCCTCCAATCGATGCTTGGAGGAGGTCTGTTTGTGGCCTTCCCTTCAAAACCATGTAATGTATTCAAGTATAAAGACTCATATAGGGGATTAGAAGACATTGCAGGGTTGGAAATTGAATGAACAAGGCTGAAACTTTCAGCAAATGTGTTGAGACTTTGCTAGACTTTACAACGTTGTTTGAAGCAAAACCTTCAATAGAGGCTGGACCAAGGAAAGAGCTCAACTTGTGGATGATAGAAGACATTAGGGAGGAGTGTTTAATGAAGAAAACAAGTGTTTTGAAGCATGAGAAGTCAGACTAAATAGCCTACCAGAAATTTTTACAGCTTTGTTGTCTTAACTTTAGTTAGACTTTTCCACTTATTCGTAGCGGCTATCTTATGTTCTAAGCTAGCTTAAGAGGCCTAATTAAGTCCCTAATCATGTTTGAGGCTGAGCCTATAAATAGACCTTCATCTGTATTGCATTTCAGAAACACTTTCAATTTTTGAATGAAATCCTTAGGGATTCAAGAATATATAAAACCGTGAGTTTCTTAGAGCTCTTCTAGGGTTCTTAGTTAAACTTTAGGGTTCTTAATGCTTGGCCCGGGTAATTGACTTGAGTTGATGGGACTCAATCCATTAGATCATATTGGATGACAATTGGGCAATGGTTCTAGCTTGAACCTCTTGTTGATGGATTATGTGTGATTTTGGGTTTGGATAGATGGATGAGAAAAATTCTAGCCATAATTCAAAATCACATCAGGCATTTTGGCTGCTCGGATGCTGTGGACAAACGGCGAAGGCTCGATAAGGTCCACAGTGTTTTGTTGCTCCTGTTTGGCTAGGGGAACTGCTCTTCTCAGTGGGTTGGGGGCTACCCCTCGAGCGGTTTCGCCTGTCATTTCGATCAGGCTAAGGTGAGGGGGCATTCCTATTCCAAGAGGAGTTTGCAGCGAGCTCCCTTGCTCTTCAGGGGCTGCACCTTGTACCTAGCTCTTAGAGATAGCTGCTCGATTAAGCTGTTCTCTTAGGTCGTACCCCCTTCTGTTGTTGAGGGTTTCACTAAGGACGGTCATCGACAAGGTCCTCGCCCCTTGTGACCTTTGTTTTGGTTGACCTGTTTCTCGACTTGCGTCATTGCGCAGCAGGTCACTTCTTGCCTCCGAAGTTTGAAACCTGTCCAAATGAGTGTGCCCAGTTTGGCTCCTAGGCAGCTACGTATCCCTCCGGGAAGGAGACGGAGTATGCCTAGTGGAAACATAATCTCTCCTGCCAGAAATCCCTTCTAGGGCTGCCACCATTCTTTCTATTAGATTTGTAGGAATGGATATTCTCATTCCTCCAGATCTTTTTGGCATGAGCGGCTTCGAGCTATTGGCATCCGCTGTGAGATCTGGGTGTCTCTGGTGCAACCCTTCTTGTGCCGCTCTGAGATGGGCCGGACTATGCCGACGGTTGCTGTCCCTGTTTTGTGCTGGGCCCTGGATTGCCATCATTAACAGCCTGCACTGGCAGCGGTATTTTAGACACTCTTTCTCCAGTGCGTAATTGTGTTCTGGCTGGCGGCCTACCACATCGTGGTGGTTGAACATGCGAAGGTTGTAACTGAGCCATCAGGATTGTTTTGTTTGTTTTTTGTGTATGGGAAAAAGGCTAAGCTTTTTTGTTACAGCTTCCCACAGATAGCGCCAGAAGTGATGGGGTCCAAAAGATGTTGGACCAGGTCACCCCACAGATCCTAATAGAGCTCGACTATCTGCATCTTCAAAAGATGAGAAAAAGAGGTTACCGGAGTGGGCAGTCACCCAGGGAAGAGCTCCGATGCCTAAGTTAATATTCGAGGAGAGTTTTCTGGTAAAGGTAGAAAGTATTAAGACTTAGTTTTCTATTGTCTTGCTGAGTTGTCCTTAGACTGATTGTGTGTTTTTGTTTAAGTAGAGAAAAAGAGTCTGTTACCTCCTGGAATTTGTCTCCTTATTACGTAACAGTAGGCAGTTAGGATAATTTTGGGATTCAGTCGAATCCCGCCAATTGCTCCCAAGATCATGGAGTTTCCTTGGAACGAGGGATCTTGCCATTCACGTCTCTATGAGAGCTACGAGCTCACTAACCAACCTTCAAACCAACTTCGTGACATCCACTGGATGTTGAAAATCATGAACATCTCTTCTAGTGAGGTCGAGCTGAGTGATCCTTGGCTCCTTAGAGTGGCTAGGGGTCGCGTACCGATGTTCGTAGCATGGAAGATTTATGATTCAGATCAGAGCTTGCCATGTCGAGGGTGGGGTCTGGCAAGACCTCTACTCAAGCTCATTTAGAAGATCGATGACCTCTAGGTCAGTAACCTGGGAGGTCGGTGGTGGCTAGTCGCTTGCCCACTTGCCTTCATTGACCCTTTGAGTCTGACTTTTAGGTATTGAAAGCGTGGGATCCTTTGACAGATTTGGATTGATTTCTGTTCAGATTCTACCCATTTGAATTGATTAGTAGGGTCATTCCCGTTTCACCCATCAACGAGAAATTAGCTGAAGAAGATCAAATTAGTAACGATTTTGTATCTTCAATGATAGCTCTTATGAAATCCGGAGACACAGATTTTGAATTTGACCGCCGCCATATAAAAGCAAACCTGTTGGTACGTAAGATATTAATTCCGGTGACTTCCTCTCATTTTAGAAAAAATTTTCATTTTTGTCCCTACTATTATTTTACTTGGCCATATAAGTTCCTAATATTTATTTTTAACTTTTTAGATATTTGTCTCTTTTTCTTTTTTATTGTATATGGTCTAGATCATAAATTCTCAATATTTATATGTAACTTGTAAAGTCCATTATAATTGCTTTTTGATAAATATAGATTCCCTATATTTTTTAGATTGACTAGAAAAGTCTTTTTGGCTAGAATATCTCATTTATAATAGAAGTGGAAACGAGGGAGGTTTCATATGAGGCTTGACCTCATTGTTTAGGTGAATATTCCCGGACTTGAAACTGTCAAAAGCTCTTATTTGTCATTCCCGCTCAATTTTCTAAATTGAGTAGGGCAAATTCTCAAGCCTTCCCGGTGTGAAAGCAGTTGGTTTCGTAGTTTTAGAATTCTGCTGATCCCAAGTACTCCATCTCCATCATTGCATATGGCAATATAGAAAGTAAAGAAGAAAAGGCATAACCAGAAGAATTGTGTGAAATAAGTGAATTGGAAGATTTAATCGGAAATATCGACAAATTCTTGCGGAGTCAAAAAAATGAAATAAAAAAAAGATCAACCGTTCCAATTTCATCTCTATCGAATTTGAATATCAGAATAGCTCTTTTCCAATCACTAAGAAAAAAGAAATACCAATCAAAGGGTTGGTGTGGCTAAGTCAAGCTTCGTCTCTTATTTTTCCGGCTTGATCGGACCTGATTCCACGTACTGAAAATGAGCTATTGTAATCAAAAGGACATTTTTAGTCATTAAAAAAAATGACTTATATCTTTTTTTTTAAAAAAAAAATCATAAGATATTTTAAAAGTTAAATATAAAAATTGAACATCTTTATGGAAAAAAAATGAAAAAGGAAAGAGTCTTAAAGAGATAAAATATATACTAGAGATCCATATAAATTAGGGGTGGCAAAATGAGTATTAGATTAATGAGTGTTCATTTAATTTGTAGTTGAACTAGTGATATGATCACTCATTTAATTAATATTAATCTAAACGATTAACCATTTAAAATACATAAGTCAGTAATCATTTAATTTAAGTTTGAATATTAACTTATGTTGTATTTCTAATTTGATACTCTTAAATTAAATAATTATATATTTACTCATCTATCCATCATACTTTCTTCTCAGGTTACAGTTGTTGATGTCATCATGGTTTTGGGGTGCCTCGGAGTTCACTTTTGAGGCCCATCACTTCTAGTGCCATCTCTGGAAAACTCAAACAAAAAGCTTAGCTTTCTTCAATACAAAAATAAATAAAAAGCCTGATTACTCAACCATAGCTGACACGTGTTCAACCATGGCCCCAGGGCAGACAACCCGGCAGGATGTAGCTATGCACCAACGAAACGATGCCTAAAGCCCCACTTTTGGCTGAGAGCAATAGCCCAATCTCGACCACAAAACAAGAACCACCACGGCCATCATGGTCTGGTCCATCTCAGATGGTCCCAGCAAACCCTGCACTTATGTAGGAGAGGCGCAAGCAGGGGCACCCTAATCCTATTGCCAATGTCAATAACCCTAGGCCACAGAGATCTGGGAGAATACAAATATCAGTTCCAGCAGACGTCCGAGAACGAATGGTGGTAGCCCTAGAGGGAATTTTCGATAGTCGAGATTATATATAGACAGGACGTACTCTAGTGCCCTCCCGGAGAGATTCATAGCCACCCCAAGGCTAGGCAGGACATACAAAGCCTGATTAGCTTTTACCTTCAGAAGTGAGGAATGCCTCCGACCTAATGAAGTAGGTCGAGAAATGGGTCAAAAGCAAGAAAGGTCACAGGGGGGGGGGGGAACCTAACCTGTGATCAACCTCAGAGAGACCCTGAACAACGGAAGGGGTTATGACCTAAGAGATATGCTCAACCGAGCAGCCATGTCACGAAGCTAGAGATAGGATCTTGAAGTGCAAAGGAGCTCGCTACTTGGAGAAAAGATGCCATCTTGACAAAGCTTGATCGAAATGACAGGCAATAACGCTTGAGGCTAGCCCCTAATCCATTAAGAAGAGCAACTCCCCTAACCAATCAGTAAAGAAATGGAGAGCATGAGGTATAGAGCAATGTAGACCTTTCGGAGCCTTCGCCATTTGTCGACAGTATCCAAACAGCTCGGATGCCACTACGATTTAAAGCTCCACACTTGGAGGTAAAATATGACGGCACAGGGGAACCACTACAACATATAGACGAATATGTGTCCGACACGGAGATGTTTGAGTACTACGACCATGTTAAATGTGGAGCCTCTCGATCAACACTGAACAAGAAGGCCTAATCTTGGTTCGAAAGCATCCCATAGGCAAGCATCTCAAGCTGGACACGACTGAAGGAGCTGTTAATGAAAAACTATCAGAGTAGCACAAGGGGCGAAAAAGACATTAACGACCTCTTTAACATGAAGCAAAAGTTTGAAGAGAGTACGAGAAGCTACTACAGTCTCTTCAATGATGAGGCAGTGCAGATCGAGTAAAAGAATGATGCCCTCTACAACACTGCCTTCGAATAAGGTTTGCAAGGGGGTATGTTGCCCTCAGACTGGCTGAGGAGCCAGTAAAAACCATAAATTAGCTTAAGTCGCTCCTATAAAAATTGAGCAAGGTTGAGGAAATGGCAATCCAAAAGAAGATCCCTGGCTTTGTCTCAGCCACCGAAAAAGACCACAAAGGGCGACCAAAAAGCCTCCAGTCCTCAAAAAGGGACTGGAAGGACCTCCACTCAAAGGGAAGGACTTTAGGCAAGAAAAAAAAGACCATCCCCTACCACATGACCACTCCTCTAAAGACCTCATGAGCTGAAATCCTGGTGGTCATGGAAAAAGCGGTCTTCTGAAGCAGCCAAGACCTCTCAAAAGTCCCATGGCCAAAAAAGACCATGCCAAGTTCTACCAATACCTCAAGGACCATGATTACCTTAAGTTCTACCAATACCTCATGAGCTCGAGAAGGAAAACTGCATCGACCTTCCGGAAGGGAATGATGATTACAGAACCAAGGCAGCTGGCAAGGAGAGAAGGTGTTCCTCAACCCAAAATTAACTGAGAAAGGCATAAAAGTAAAAGAGTTTTTACCTCCTAAATATGGACCCCCTACAAGAGTAGCTAAAAGTCTTCGCCTGGCAGCTCAGCGACCTCGATAGGGTAGACCAAAAAATTGCTAAACATAAGGTTGGGCCCAAACTAGGGGTCAAGCTAGTGAAGCAGAAGAAGAGGACCTTTGCCCCTAAGTGAAACAAGGTCATAGCTCGAGAAGTCCAAGCTCTTCTTGACGCGGGGAGTTTGAAGGAGGTCGTGTACCAGGAATGGCTGGCCAATCCAGTCGTGGTCCCAAAGAAAGAAGGGACATAGAGGATATGTGTGGATTTCAACACACTGAACAAATATTGTTAAAAAGACTCCTACCCACTCCCAGGCATCGATCAAATAGTGGACTCATCAATTGGATATCAGTGGATGTGCTTCCTAGATAAATATAAGGGGTACCACCAGATCCCAATGGTAGTGGAAGACATGGAAAAGACCTTGTTCAAAACAGAGGCTGGGACACACTGCTATACAAAAATGTCGTTCGATCTGAAAAATGCAAGAGCAGAATTCCAACGAGCTATGCATAAGGTGTTCAAAAACCAGCTCGAAAGGAACAGAGAGGTTTACCTGGACGATATTGTAATCAAGTCTAGGACCTTTGAAGATTTTATTAACGACATTAGGGAGACTTTCTAGACCCAAAGGTTGCCTATATGAAGCTCAACCTAGAAAAAATGCACCTTTGGAGTTTCAGCAGGGAAATTCCTGAGCCTCATGATATCAGCGCGAGGTATTGATGCCAATCTGGATAAAATCAAGGCACTAATAGACATGGAACCTGCTCGGAACATCAAAGAAATCCAAAGCTTGACATGAAAGATAGCAGCACTGGGGTGCTTTATCAGAAAAATGGCAGACAAAGGTGAAAAATTCTACAAGGTCATCAAAAAGCCAAAGGACTTCCATTGGACTGAGGATTGTCAAGTAGCTTTTAACAAGTTGAAAGAGTTCATGGGAAAACCACCTTAGCTTGTCCATCCGAGGTTGGGGGAGGAAATTCTGATGTACCTCACCTCAACAGAAAAGGCAGTTAGCTTAGTGCTACTGGTAGAAAGGATAGGTTTACAATCCCTCATTTATTATGTAAGCCAATTGCTCAGAGGTCCCAAAGTTAGATATTTAGACCTCGAAAAATTTTTGTACCTCATTATCATTACCTTGAGAAAATTAAAGCCATATTTTAATCGATAAAAGTATTAACCAATTTACCACTAAAATAAGCTCCAACCAAACTCGAGCTATCAGGCAAAACAATGAAGTGGTGTCTCGAGCTCTCGGGATATCAAATTAAATTGGAGCCAAAGAAAGAAATCAAAGCTCAAGCTCAAGCTCTCTTAGAGCTCACAAGCACCTGGGAAAGTAACGTTTGGACAATGTATATAAATGGTTCCACGGAAAAAGAAAATTCAAGTGTGGGAATAATGATCAGCCCTAAGGGAGTGAGAATCCCTTACTCTGCGAAGTACAACTTCCCAAGCTCAAATAATGAAACTAAATATGAAGCTCTCTTTGCAGGTCTAAGACTCATAAGAGCTCTCAAAATACAGAAATTGTAAATTAAAACTGATTCACAAGTCATAGCTAGTCAGCTCACTGCAAAATATGAAGCAAGAGAGGACAACACGATCAAATATCTCAAAAAAGTAACGGATATCACATCTAAACTTGAGCATTTCCTCATCGTGAAAATACCGAGAGAACAAAATGCAAAGGAAGATTCACTATCTAAAGTCTACTGAGAGATAGTCGAGACTAATGCAGAGCTACTGGTGGAACAATTATACTCTCCGAGCTAAACCAAGACGAGAACTATGTTATAGAGGATTAGGTAGACTGGAGATATCCAATCTACAAATTCCTCAAGGATAGAAATGTCCCACAAGATCCTAAAGAAGCTTTCCAAGTGCGAAAATAGACACCTCTTTATGTCCTAATAGGAGATGACGAGGTATACAGGAGGTCATATATTTAGCCATTGCTCAAATGTCTAAGTCAAGAAGAGGGACAATATGCCATTAAAGAGGTACACAGTGGAATATGTGGACCACACATAGGAACAAAGACCATTGCCAAGAAAATACTAAGAACAGGGTATTATTAGCCCTCAATGGTTTCAGAAATTGAGAAGAACATACAGAAATGCATGAGTTGCCAGTTGCATGGGAATAAATCACATGTGCTGCTAACAAGGTATAAATCCATCAACACATCAGTCCCTTTTTGATATTTGGGGTATTGACATTCTAATACCCTTCCTAAAAGGAGTGGGGGGGTGTTCAGTTCCTAATCCTTGTCGTGGAGTGCTTCACCAAATGGGTTGAAGAAGAACCAATCGCAACCATATCATCATCAAAAGTCCAATCTTTCGTATGGAGAAACATTGTGTGCAAGTTTGGGATCCCCAGAGCTATAATTTCTGACAATGGAAGATAGTTCATTGGTGACCCATTCAAAACATTTTGCGAAAATTTGAACATTGAATAGAGGTTAACCTCTATAGCTTATCCCCAAGCTAATGGACTTGCCGAGGTCACAGATAGAACTATTTTGAACTGACTCAAGAAAGGACTCATCGAGCTCGAGAAAGAGGGTCACAAACCCCGCATGGCTGAACAAAATTCCAAGCATTAGATGGGCATATAGAACAACACCTAGAAAGGCTACTAGAGAAACACCATTCAACCTATGCTTTGATGCAGATGTAGTGATGCCAGTTGAGGTCAAAATGAAGTCTCTAAGATTGACTAAATACAATTCAGTCTTAAATGCCAGGGGGGGGGGGGGAGAAGGGCAGACCTTGACCTCCTTGAAGAGGTAAAAAACAAAGCAATGGAAGCAGATAGAATCTAAGAAAGGCAAGTCACAAATTTTTTTCAACAAAAGAGTGAAAACAAGACATTTCACAATTGGAGAAATGGTCCTCAAAAGGTCAAATGTTGACAAACAAGGTCAATTGACCAAGCTACAAGAAAGCCGGGAAGGACCTTATATAGTCCAAGAAGTTCATAAAGGAGGGAGCTACAAGCTCGCTGATCTCAAAGGAAGACAACTCTTGAGACCTTGGAACATTTGCCATTGGAAGAAATTTTATGCCTAAAGCTACATAGACTTTGTAGCGCTCGCAGACTCATTAATTCAGCTAGACATTATCCTGAAGGATCTCGCTGAAATGCAATGAGACCCCAGCAATCCCCTCGGCTTTGTTTGAGCAAGACATGAATGAAAGATAAGTTTTTCCCTTTTCAAAGCTTATCAAGATTTCACTTTGTGTTATTTGCCTCAAGTTCAAAGTGCCAAGGCAAATACAGAATACTATTGCATAAAAGTAGAGTCCTAATCGAAGAGGTAATTGATTTCTTTCTATATAATCAATTCATAGTCAGTCTACGGATAAGGGATAGTCTTTTTGAGAATTAATTACACTTGATTACTGTCGGAATACTGATTTAGGCACCGAAGCTCTTCCCTGGGTGTAGCCTACCTTCGATGATCATCTCTACTTTCTTCTCAGGTTGCAATCGTTGACGTAATCATGGTTTTGGGGTGACTCGGAGTTCACTTTTGAGCTCCATCAACATTTTATAAGGATCTTTTGGTTTTTTTTTTTTTGGGAGCACTTCATAAAATGAGAAAAGAAAACAGGGAAAAATAAATAATCTCCTGATATTAATATCATTTGTTGTGCGTGTGTTTATATTTTTATTTGAATAGTTCACAATAAAACTTGATCAAGTTTATCTTCCCCATTACTATAAATGTAACAAAATCAAACTCTAGTGAACTACAAGACATGACTAAAGATACACACTTGGATACCAAAGAGCCCATCAATTATATATTGAATTGATGTTTATACTAAAATGGATAGCGTTCAATGCATTTAAAAAACTTATTGTGCTGAAATCTAGAGGCTCAACAGAAAATGAACATCTAAACACTCAAGAGAAGAAGGATGAGGGAGGAAAAATAATTCCTAAGTTATTAACTTTTTCTTCTCTTTCTTTTTTTTAAATTCATTTTAAATCAAAGAAAATAATTTTCAATTCCACACAAGCGATAATTTTACTTACCTTTTTAAGAGGAAGGGGGGGGGGGGGGGGAAATGAATCTTTTAAATTAAAACAAGAAAAGAAATGAAAGAACGAATGGCGGAAGAATGACATTTGGGGGAAGTGTTAAGGGACTAAGGGTAAAGTGGTAGGACAAGAAACTGAAAAATTTTTCTTTAAAAAAAGAAAGAAGAAAAAGAAGAAATGTAAGTAAGAAAGAAACATAAAAATTACTAATTAAAAAATAAGTCAAGAAAATATAACTAATACAGTTATAAAATTTAGGAAAAATTGTCATAGTCATACCTGAAGTTAAAACCAAAGTAAACTTTAGTAATGAATGATTAATTTTTGCCAATTAAGTACCCAAACAACTTACAAACGTCCAAATTAGTACTTTCGATCCCATTCCGATGTATTTCAGGCCAAAATAGAATGTGTTAGTCATTTTGGTATCTAACGTTATACCTAAATTCAGGATTGGTATCCGTTGTTTTTTTCTTCTGCATAATAAGTACCCATATAACTTATGATTTGAAAGTTGTTTGGGTATTTAATAGGCTAAAATGAAAAACAATGGATACCAAATCAACGATTCTCCCTATCTTGGCAGGAAATACATCGAAATGGGGTCGGAAGTACTAATTTGGAGCTTCGAAAGTTGTTCGGGTACTCAGTTGACAAAATAATCATTCGTTACTAAGATTTACTGTCTTTAACTTCAAATATAACTATGGCGATTTTTCCTAAAAATTAAATATTGAATAAATTATTTTAAAATATTTAAATGGAAAAATTGAATTCATGAATTTTGATAGAAGACACTTAATATTAAAATATTTGTATAAATTATTTTATTTGGATTTCACATAATTTTAAAAAACAATTGTATGAACAACTTTAATTATATAAACATGACTAAGTTTCCAATTTAATTTTTCACGAAAATATTTATCTAATTCAATTGTATAAGATTTTAACAACGAAAATTTTATAGGTGCAATTCTACAATTTTTTTTTTTTTACATATATGATAATTTTATTTCAAAAGATTGGTATACCTAACTAAAGCAAAATTGAATTTTTTTTTTAACTAATTTTTTTATATACAAATATTAAAAGTAAATAAAATCCTAATATATCGAGTAACATTAAACTTTGTCCTACATATATTTATTATGAAAAAGGATTTAAGAAATTATTTTTAAAAAGATTCATATATGAAGAAAATTAAACAAATTTCTAAAAGTGATAAATTTGACTCCATTCACCCAAATGATTGATTTTAAAAGGATAAATGTAATTCATCTTATTCTAATTGGTTTCTTTCAATATTAAAATTTGTATTGAAAAATATTTTTAGACTTAATTCTAAAACTATAAAACAAATTTCGTTTGTTTATGTACACGTTTAATTACTAAATAGTGCCAAGTTTTCTTCTAGGAAAGAATTTTAATTTTGGAAAAAAAATTTAACTGAAATTTTAAAGTATTCTTTATAGATAAATAATATATATAATAAGTATATATTTATTTGTGTTAAAATGTTTTGGTATTTTTATTATAAAAAATTTATAAATAAATAAAATGCTAATTAATTTAAAATTTTATTATCTGACCATATTAGAATTAATTCTAAAAGATTATAATTGAAATTTTATGAGTCTGAAAAAATTATTTTTTAACTAATTTGATTTCGTATACAAGGAAAAATTATTAATCAAAATCACAGATATTCTTTTAAAAACAAAATAATTATTTTTTCATGGGCAAGTGAATAATAGGAACATTAATTCCAAAAGTTCTGTATGAAAAAACAAAGACTGAAATTTGAATAGATTAGTATATAAAGATATTAATTTGAATAGAAATGGTTTTATGACTTGAAAAATAAATTGATAAATTTTATCGTAAACTATCTTGGAGAAATATAGCTAGATTTTCTTTTATTAAGATTAAAAATTACTCAAATTATATATCTGATGAGAGAAATGAGTATGACCCGAACAAGTTAATGCAAACGGCTAGGATCTGGACAAAAGTTAGCCAAAATGGACCCAAAGCCCCAACCTTCAATACCTGAAAGTTAAACTCATAGAAGTTAATGAGGATAGGTGCGCACCAACCTGCTACCACCGACCTCCTAAACGAGCTCGAGAGAGGCACCACCAAATCTTGGCCTATGGCCTAGTAACTCCCAATTCGTCTCATACATCTTCCATGCGACGACTAGAAGTGAGCGACTCCAAACAACTCTCATAAGGCTACTACCACTCAAAGCGACCTCCCAGAAAAGATAGTCGAGACCCTCGATATCCACGGGCAGGTCGCGAAGTTGGTCTAGAGGTCGGTTAGTGAGCTCATAGCACTCGACAAAGACATGAATGGCATGATAACTCAATCCAGGGAAACTCCATGATTCCAGGATCAGTTGGCGGGATTCCACGATCCCATAACTATCCTAACTACCTACTGTCACGTAATAGCCAAGCCTAGATGAAGGAGCTAATTGATCTCTCTTTTAAATAACCAAATCGGACACAGTCTATGAACAAGTTCACAGAACACACAAGAGATAGTCTCTCTGAGAACTAATTACCTCTGATTACTCTTGCAATACTGACTTAGTCATCAGACCTCTTCCTCGGGCACAGCCCGCCTCTGGTGACTAATCTCGTCTTTCTTCTCAAGTTGTAGTGGATTAATGTCATCAAGGTTTTGGGGTGACCCGGTGTTCACTTTTAAGCCCCATCACTTCTCGTATCATCTGTGGTGTAGTCAGACAAAAAAGCTTAATCTTTTCAATCACTGAAAACAAATAAAATAAAAATCTTGATGAGTCATTAGAAGTTTAAATAGGTGATCTGTGTGTAGAGACATTCAGTATAGTAAGGTACGGATCACCGGAAGTTTAAATCATAAGGAATTAGGTCTTGGCCGATTAATGGAATTGGGCTTTCCATTGAACAATGGTCATAACACATTAGTCTCCTTTAAATAGGGTGAATTACCTTTAGTCACAGGGCAGTGCTCTCGGACTATATGTGTTAGCACATTTTGCATATGTAGAACAGGACCATTTCGTGATTGTTCTCTAAAGGCACCATCAAAGAAGAGAGAAATAATATCACTGTTGCTACTGCGTGAACACATCCCCATGACATGAGTATGGGTTGGTGGTCTACAGAAGCTAGTTCCCTGTGCTTTGATATGCTATGCTTGAGATCACATTATGGAGATGAATAGACTTGTATGTTAGGTATTTGAAGTTAGTTAGTTATGATAAATTCATATAATAGAGTCTCTATACCATTTCATTTATGAGACGGGTTACTCGCCCCCTGTATGTTGTTCTTAGTTGAATCACTAAACCTAAGGCCTCGGTAGTACAATTGTTATTGTACTGAATATTCTTCTAATGAGTATTCATTATGATTCAATGGCAACAGAACTAGATACCTAAGGATGGTAGATGCTATTGAGTAAGGTGATAGTAAGCAAGACCTAGGCTCAATAGTGGGTGTTACATAGAAGGGCAAATGTGTCATTACACCTGTAGATCGAAGACTAAAGATTGAGATTTATTTCAACAAGCTTTTGTTTCTGTAGTAATGTATTATGGAGTACATGATCTTCTTATGGTGATAACAGAAGGTATGCAATATGGATATTTTGATCTTTTTATAGAGTTATAAACATTGTGTCTTAAGGTTTCTGATCTAGTCCTATTGAGCGTGAATGATTTTATGACATTCTTAAATAGGAGATTGGAGAAGGAATTAATTTTATTCTCGATAGCATAATAATTAATTGAGAATTTAATTAATCCTTGAAATTAGTTATTTGAGTTTGAATAAAATTAATTAGTTATTTTTTTAGTCTTATAATTAATTTGGACTAAAGTCCATAAGATTAATTATTGTTGAGCTTGAATAAAATAATGGAGTGACTAGTTATTTTATTTGGTCTTATAATTAATTTGGACTTAGGTTCATAAGATTAATTCATGTTTGGCTTTAATAAAATAATGAAGTGGATATTTATTTTTATTAGTCTTATAATTAATTTGGATTTAGGTCGGTGAGATTAATCATTTGATGAGCTAAGAATAAAGATAAATATCAGGCTTTAATTAAATTGTTAGAATAATTATGTTGAGTCGATGATCTAATGAATAATTATTAGACCTTTAATTAAAAAAAATGATTGTCGGGCTCTTGGCCCATAGAAAACCCATATTTCTAATTTAGTTATTTTAAAGGATTATTTATAAATCCTGGAATAACTAGAATTGAAAGCAATCATTCCTAAGCTCTAGAAAATGAGAACAGACGTAACTTCTCTTCGGAGGAAAAATTATAGTGAGTCTGTTTTCCTCCACTCCACTCACAGAAATTCTCCGGTCTTCTATTTTCTTTTTTTTTTTCAGGCAGACAAATAGGGAATAGATTAGAAAATCTTTTGCATAGTAGATCAAGGCTTCTAGATCCATTCCACATGACAAGATCTCCACAAACATAAAAAGGTATTGTTCTCATCT
The DNA here is from genome assembly GCA_028571225.1 of Parsonsia alboflavescens. Taxonomy (NCBI): domain Eukaryota; kingdom Viridiplantae; phylum Streptophyta; class Magnoliopsida; order Gentianales; family Apocynaceae; genus Parsonsia; species Parsonsia alboflavescens. The sequence continues at coordinate 6,682 of JAOXNR010035770.1, read as the reverse complement.
CCTTTATGTGAAAATTTTAAAATCTTGGGACACAAGATCTTGTTTCCTCATGGATTCAAGATCCAGTTCCCTTCACAAACTGCCCCGCAAAATACAACAGCGCATTGGCAAAACGGTGCCAGAAATGCCACCGCCGACGCAAGTTGCCAATAACAATAATCTAGGGCCTGTCAGTCAAAGGGATCAACAGCGGCCAACCCTATCTGGCCATCTTGGAGGGTCCCAGTCAGGCCCCCCCTGTGCAAGTTAGGCCTGAACAGGAGCATTACCAATCTACAACCAACAATCCCACGACATAGGGATCTGGGAGAACACAGACGACTGTTCCGGCGGATCCCCTAGAACTATTGGTGGTAGCCCTAGAGAGGATATCCAACAGGCTGGACTATATATCTACTGGAAGCACTCCGGAGCCTTCTTGGAGGAATTCACAACCAACCCAAGGCCAGCTTCCACCCTCAGAAACAAGGAACAACTCCCGACCTCAAGAAGCAGGTCGGGAGCAACAAAGGTTATGAAGGGAGTAACCCCACCTGTGACAGACCTCAAAGGAACCCTAAACCACAAGAGGGGTTACCACCCCAAAGATAGGATCCTGAAGAGTAGGGGAGCTCTCTACGAACTCCTCTTGGAGCAAGGATACCACCTCGATGAAGCCTGATCAAAATGACAACTGATAGCTCTCGAAGGGTAGCACCCAATCCACTGAGGAGAGCAACTCCCCAAGCCAATCAGGAGCAATAGAGCAATGTGGATCTTACCGAGCCTTCGCTATTTGTCCACAACATCCGTACCTCGGATGTCGCCAGGATTCAAAGTCCCACACCAGGAGGCAAAATACGATGGTACAAGGGAGCCTCAACAGCACATTGATGAGTACGTCTCCTATATGGAGATGTTCAAGTACCTCGACCCCATCAAGTTGCAGGGCCTTTCAGTTGACACTAACGAAAAAGGCCCAGTCCTAGTTCAAGGGCATCCCTGAAGTAAGCATTTCATGATTGACACAACTTAAAGAGTTGTTTCTGAAAAACTATTAGAGCAGCACAAGGTGCGAGAAGGATATCAACGACCTCTTTACCATTAAATAGAAGGTCAAAGAAAGCACTAGAAGTTATTACAGTGGCTTCAACAACGAGGCAGTCGAAATGGAGTAGAAAAATGATGTCATCTATATCACTGCCTTCAAACAAGGTTTGCAAAGGGGGTAAGTAGCCCTTAGGCTAGCTGAGGAGCTAGTAAAAACCATCAAGGAGTTGCAGACACTCCTAGAAAAGTTGATCAACGCTGAGGAAACAACGGTCCAGAAAAAGATCCTTGGTTTTGCCTTAACCACAGAAAAAGATAACAAAGGGCATCCAAGGAGCCCGCAAAAATCAAAGAGGGATAGGAAAGACCCTCAATCAAAAGGGGGAACCTCAGACAAGAGGAGGAAGATCATCCCCAACCTCGTGACGATCTCGTGACCACTCCACTCAAAACGTCATGAGCAATCCTGGTGGTAACGGATAAAAGGGGACTCTTAAAGCAGCCCAGGCCTCGCAAGAGTCCTATGGCCATAAGAGACTCAGCCAAGTTCTGTCACTACCACAAGGAGCATGGCCATCTGACTGAGGACTGCTTCAACCTCAAGCGGGAGATCGAGAGGTTGGTGAAGGAAGGTCACTTGCTAGAGTTCTTGGCTAAGAACGCAGGTCCAATTGATCTACCACCAGCAGCCCTTCAAAATCAACGACCTCCCGTGCGAGAAGTAAATAACAGTGAAATTAGCTCCAAGCAAGCTCAAGGGGAAGACTCAGAGCCCCTCACAATATCAATCCAGATCGGAGATTCCCTAGTCCGCAAAATTTATGTGGACACTGGAAGCATAGTGAATGTCCTATACCGGAAGGCTTTCGACTAGATAGGCATAGACAAGAGCTTACTCATAAGGTCAAACACAACCCTGACTAGCTTCAGTAGCAGCACGGCTTATGCAGATGGGATCCTTAGAGTCCTGACGACAATCCAGGCAAGTGATAAAGAGGTCACGGAAGTCATGGACTAGGTAGTGGTCGATGCCCCTGGAACCTACAACTCCATATTAGGCAAAAGGGGGATCATGGACCTAAGGGTGGAAATTTCTCGACTCTATTACAACATGAAAATCCACGTAGGAGACACTTGGATCGTCTTAGAGGGGGATAGACAACTTGCTGCAAAATGTTACCTCACTAAAGGAAATGAGGAAAGCTCGCCTGAGCTCGAGAAGGAGGAATGCATTGACCTCCCCGAAAGAGGATGACAACCTCCAGATTCAGGCAGTTGGTAGAGGAGAAAAAGTGTTCCTCAACCTAAAATTCCCTGAGAAAGGGATCAAAATTAGGGAATCATTGCCTCCCAAGGTCAAAGGAAAACTCCTTGATTCCTTTCAAGAGTATCTAAAGGCTTTTGCCTAGCAGCCTAGCGACCTTGAGGGACTACACCACAAAATTGTTGAACAAAAGGTCGGGCTCAAGCCAGTGAAACAGAAGAAGAGGACCTTCGCCCCTAAGCGCAATGAGATCATAGCTTGAGAAATCCAAGATTTTCTCAATGTAGGGATTTTGAAAGAAGTGGTGTACCCGGAATAGCTGGCCAACCTAATGTAGTTCGAAAGAAAGCAGGGACATGGAGGATGTGTATGGACTTCCTATCCACTTCCGAGCATAGATCAGATGGTGGATTCTACAGTTGGATATCAGTGGTTATGCTTCTTGGATGCATGCAATACCGCCAAATCCCAATGGTGGTGGAAGACATGAAAAGACCTTGTTCATCACAGAGGTCAAGAAGTGTTGCTACACCAAAATGCCATTCGGCTTAAAGAATGTAGGGGCAAAATTCTAGCAACCTATGTATAAAGTGTTCAAAAACTAGCTCAGGAGGAACATAGAGGTCTACGTGGATGATATAGTGATCAAGTCCAAGTCCTTTGAAGATTTCATTGACTATATTAGGGAAACCTTCCAGACCCTGAAAGCATCTCACATGAAGCACAATCCAGAAAAATGTACCCACGGAGTCTCAGCAAGTAAATTTCTGGGCTTCATGATTTTTGAAAGAGGCATTGATGCCAATCCAGACAAGATAAAAGCTTTGTTAGACATGGAACCGCCCAGAAACAGCAAGGACGTTCAGAGTCTAACGGGCAAGATGGTAGCACTTGAGCGTTTTATCAATAAAATGGTAGATAAAGGAGAAAAATTTTACGACGTCATAAAGAAGCTGAAGGACTTCCTTGGCCAGCCCCCTCAACTTTTCTCTCCAAGGTCGGGAGAGCAAATCTCAATGTACCTTACTACAATAGAGAAAGCAGTTAGCTCAGAGCTATCAGTAGAAAGGTCAAGACAACACTTCCTTATTTATTATTTCAGTAGATTGCTCAAAGGTCCAAAACCTAGATATTCGGACCTCGAAATTTTCTTGTACCTCATTATTATTACCTCGAGGAAATTAAAGCCATATTTTGAAGCTTACCCGATAAGATTTTTAACAAATCTACCATTGAAACAAGCTCTAGCCCAACCGAAGCTATCGGGCAGAAAGATGATGTGGTCCCTTGAGCTCTCAGGATATCAAATTCAATTAAGCTAAAGAAGGCAATTAAAGTTCAAGCTTTCCTAGACTTCATATAGGAATGCACGAAGGCTCCATTGGAGCTTGCAAGCACCTGTGAAAGCAATGTTTAGACAATTTATACAGATGGATCAACGGAAAAAGAAAATTCAGGTGCGACAATAGTACTGATTAGCCTTGAGGGACTGAGAATCCCTTACTCTGTGAAGTACAACTTCCCAATCTTCAATAACAAATCCAAATATGAAGCTCTCTTAGCAGGTCTAAGACTTATAAGAGCTCTAAAAGTGCAGAAATTGCATGCTAAAACAGATTCACAGGTCATAGCCAGCCAGGTTGTTGGAGAATACAAAACCAGAGAGGACAGCATGATCAAATATCTCAAACAAGTAAGGGATATTACCTCCAAGCTTGAGCACTTTCTCATAGAGCAGATACCTAGAGAGCAAAATGCAGAAGCAGATACACTATCCAAAGTCTATCGAGAGATAACAGAAACTAATGCAGAACTACTGGTAGAACAACTGTATTCTCCAAGCATAAACCAGGAAGATAGGTTGGTTATAAAGGATCAAGCAGACTGGAGATATCGAATCTACAGATTCCTCAAGCATGGCGACCTCTTGCAAGACCCAAAAAAAGCTCGCGAAGTGCAAAGATGGGCACCTCACTACGTCCTAATAGGAGATGACGAGGCATACGGGAGGTCATACACTTGCCATTACTTAAATGTCTAAGCCAAGGAGAGGGACAATATGTCATTGAGGAGGTACACAACGGAATATGTGGATCACACATAGGAGTAAAGACTGTCGCCAAGAAGATACTGAGAACAGGGTATTACTGGCCCTCAATGGTTTTAGACATTGAGAAAAACATACAAAAATGCACGAGCGGTCCGTTGCATGGGAACAAATCACATGTGCCACCAACAAAGTACCAATCTATCAATGCATCAATACCGTTTGATATCTGGGGCATTGACATACTAGGATCCTTCCCAAAATTAGTGGGCTGTAGTAAGTTCCTAATTGTTGTCGTGGAGTACTTCACCAGATGGGTTGAAGAAGAACCAATGGCAACCATCTCATCACGAAAAGTTTAGTCCTTTGTTTGGAGAAACATTATGTGCAAGTTCGAGATACACCAAGCTATGATCTCAGACAATGGCAGATAGTTCATTGGCAACCCATTCAAATTGTTCTATGAAAATTTGAACATTAAGTAGAGATTGACCTTTGTAGCTCATTCCCAAGCTAATGGGCTTGCTGAGGTCACCAATAGAACCATTATGGAGGGACTCAAGAAGAGGCTCACCGAGCTCAAAAAAGAAGGTCACAAAACTGCTTGGCTGGATGAAATTCTGAGCTTTCTATGGGCATACAGAACAATGACTAGAAAAGCTACCGGAGAAATGCCATTCAATTTGTGCTTTGGCGCAGAGGCAGTGATGCCGGTTGAGGTCGACATGCAGTCATTAGGACTGACTGAATATAATTCAGTCTTAAATGAGGGGGAGAGAGGGGCGAACCTCGACCTCCTTGAAAAGGTCAGGAAGCAGATAGGACCTACAAAAGGCAGGTGACAAACTTTTTCAACAAAAGAGTGAAAGAAAGAAACTTCATAGTTGGAGAAATGGTCTTCAAAAGGTCATATGTCGACAAACAAGGACAACTAACAAAGCTGCAAGAAAGGTGGAAAGGACCCTATATGATCCAAGAAATTCACAAAGGAGGGACCTCCAAGCTCACTCCTAAGACCGTGGAATGCTGGCCACTTAAAGAAGTTCTAAGCCCAAAGGTCATCAAAGACTTTGCTATCAATTAAGCTTGGGAAGCTGGTCAAAAGGACCTCACCAAGCATCGTGGTGACCTGAACAACTCAATGGCGACCTCAACACCCAGGTTGAACAAACCACAAGTTAAAGCTAAGTGTTTTAAAGTTATGTGGATATTATGTCTATGTTGGTTGCTTATGCAATTATTAAAAGACTTCGAATGTAAAGACAAATATTTGAAGAAAATGTAATTTTCATAGAAAAACAAAAGGCCACAAATACGCCCCTGCAAATATTCAATACTAGCAGTGTAGAAATTATAAAGTGCAAAAATCATAAAGAATTGAATGTTCAAGGCCTTATTCTATTACAAAATGGATTCTCTACGGGGAAGGGGAGGAAGAGGAGCTTGAAATCTCCATAGGATGCCCTAGTGAAGGACTCCTAAGCATCGCATCCATCTCAACTATCCGCCTGGTAGAAGCCCAAGTTTTGTGATCAATAGCTTACACCCCACAAGGAGTAGAAGGAACAGAAACCTCTACAGAAACTTCAATGGCTAGTGTTGGGGCAAATGCCATAGATTAAGAAGCGTCACCAACCCCCTCAATTCTTGCTATGTTGCCACTACCAATGGGAACTATGGTAGAGCTGGACTAGTAGAGTCACCGCGACTCCCTTAGCACTACCAAAATAAAAGAAAGAAACATTTAATACAAAGTTTGCAAAAAGAGGTAATCAAGATCAGGGAAGCTCCCCACTGAAATTGATTATCCTCAAGCTTGTCTTGACCGTAGGGAGGTTGCGTAGTACCTCTCTCCCTAGTCCAGCAGCATTAAGGTAGGACCTTGGCCAAACCTCGGAGGTGTATCCCACCTAGGTCCTACCAGAATGAACCAGTCCCATCTGGAAGTCCCTATGTTGCCTCAGATCGGAGGTCATGTGGGGAAGCTCATTGAAGAAGATCTGGTACAAATTCCCGCTCAGATACCTCTGCACCATACTGTCTGCAAGGCGAGCGAAGAGTAAATATAGCTTCCACTCCCTTATTAGAGATTGGAAAGGACGCACCAATTTGTACCAAGGGACAAATCTGAGATACCTTTTGGCGGAGCGGAAGGTCGAAAGGGCTTTTAATTTAAAAAAACACTTGAAGTGCTCTAGTGAGACAGGGACTCTAAAGAGATGGCAGGTCGCTATAAAAGTGACTACCATCCAAAGAAAGTTTGGAACAAGCTGGGCTAAAGGCACGTCAAAAAAGAAAACAATGTCAAAAAGTAAAGAATGGAGGAAAGGGAACAGAATCCC
>JAOXNR010035719.1:0-21424 GCA_028571225.1 Parsonsia alboflavescens | reverse complement strand
GTAGCAAATTGCCGTTACGGTAACGGCCGGAGCGCGCATTAAGGCGCGCTCCGGAGCGCACCATAGCAAAACTGTATTTATTTATATTGATTAATATATTTTAATTATATTGGTATAGTTATATTAATAAACTTTAATTTTTTCATATATATTGATCAATATTTGAAAAACTATATACATGTGGTGCATTTATGGGTTGGGCTAAGCTTTCATATTATTAGCCCTTCAAAACAGAACTTAGGCCCAACCTACCCCTAATCTTCTGGGGCTTATTTGATCTTGGGGTAGGCTGACAAATTTTAACAAATCCATTGATGACTTCTTTGTGATGAGAACCGTTGAGAAAAAGGTATTATGCTTGATCTTGAATCAAATGAGTTTTTTCTCATGAACACTTAATTGATTTGTAGAATGCCGAAGAACTCTTTGAAGATTTGATGAAAACCTTTGGAGAGATTTGAAAGCTCTCCGACCAATGTTTGAATGACCTCCTTTTGTGGTGATTTATAAACCTCTATGAAGTCTTCTTTATATGGGTGTATTAGGAGTCTCATTTATGATAATTGAATCAATCAATTTGATCCTCGAATCAACTTTCGTCAATCAAGAAATCAAATATATTGGAAGAATATTCATGGAGAATTCTAGGAGAATATTTAGCAATTGAATTGAAAGGCTTTTTGGAGGGGATCTTTGTAATTATTTATTTTCTAGAATCCCATCTTTTAATATGGAAAATTTAAATTTCACCCTTTTTTGACTGGTCAAAAATATTTGCTCAACTTTTTTTTTTTGTTCCATATATATATCATGCAATATTACACAAGTTTTTAATTGTCTACAAATTGCCCCCTCAAGACTCTTTCATGTATTTGAAGAATATGGATGAGTCTCGACACTCTTGATATCTTGCTAACATATTTTTATTTGCACTCAACCATTGAACTTAACATCTCCATGAGAGATGAAATTTTTTTGGGAGGTATGACTGAATTTAGAATTTTTTTCCCAAGCTTCCTATGTATCTCAAAGGAATATTTTGAGAATCAAGTCAAAACGTAATTCATAGTATATTTGAATTTTTTTTAGGTGACCATTCACATTTTTAGCTCATGTGGTCAAGGAGCATTCATCTTTTTAAAAACTTGAATTCGATGAAGTGCTTCAGTAGTGGCCAGCGAGAGCATCAACTCGAACTTGATAACTTACAATTTAAGCTCGTGTGTTGAGGAGCATTTGTTTATTTAACTTGGACTTGATAAAGTGATATACAGTTTAGGCTCGTGTGTCGAGGAGCATTCATTTTCTTCTTCTTCTTTTAGCAAGTTTCAAATAAACATCACCCTTCTTGCATAGTAGTTGGCATAGAAGGTAATTATTGCTTGAGTAGGAGAAAGACTTCAACACTTATTACTTCTAAACGTCCAAGTTTAATCATGCATTGAGTTACTTTAACAACAACAGATGTTTGGTTTGAGGTCGCCCTATCTTCCTCAAGGATTATTTGTCCTTGGCAAGGCAACAGCATAACTTTGTCCTTGAATGTGAAACATTCTTCAATCGGATGACTGACTATGCAATGGTACTTGCAATAGTTAGGATGATGAACTCGTGATGCTTCTTTAGGCCTCTTTTCTTTAGGCAATTTAATAAGCTTAGCATTAATCAGATCATCAAACATTAAGGGAACATTGGGGTCAAGAAAAGGATGCTCCTTTGCTTTCATTCCCTTCAAGGTCAAATTTCCATTTCCATTTTGTTAAGATGGATCAGACTTGTTGGAGACTTCGATATTTATCTTGATTGGAGAGGCGCTTGTTTTCATGCACTCTCTTGTTTCATCATTTGGAATAAATTTGACTCTTTCATCAAAGTCTTCTCCCTCTCTATCTTGAGATGGCTCTTGGATTGGTGTATTGTCCCTATTTGCGGTGATGCTCAACTCCATGTCATGAGCACGAGTGGCCAATTCTTCAAAATTCTTTGGCAGAATTCCCTAGAGAATATATTCTAGACTCCGCTCCATGCCATGAATGCACATTTCTATTACAGAAGACTCCCTAAGATGATCTTTACAATTGAGATTTAAATTTCTCCATCTATTGATATAGTCAACCACAACCTCATTTTTTCATTGGTATGATTTAGTTAACTCCACCATGTTGACAGTTCGTCTGGTGTTATAGAAGCGATTAAGAAATTTGCTTTTGAGTTCTTCCCAACTGTTGATTTAGTTAGGCTCAAGATCGATGTACCAATCAAAAGTATTTTCTTTGAGTGACCGCACACACTGCTTGATGAGAAGATCACCATAAGTTCTAGCATTGTTACAAGTCTCGACGAAGTGAGCCACATGTTGTTTTGGATTTCCTTTGCCGTCAAACTATTGGAATTTTGGAGGTTGGCATGTTGTGGGCATTGTCAAGTTATCAATCCTTGTATGGCTTTACATAGGCATGAATGGACTTGCTACCACCATCGTGCTTTTCTTTGATTGCCCGTAGGATGAAGTCCCTTAGTTGATCACCAGGAATGAACTCATCAGGGGAGACTTAGATGTCTAGTTCTTTTTGTTTTGAAGTGTCGGTCTTATTTGAGACTTTCACCTCACTTAGAATTTCAATGTTCTTTGGAGAAGCTTGACTTGTCTCTTCCCTCTCATCTAATCTCTTCATGAGTTTAGCGATGTTGGTGTCTTGTTCCTGTGAATGCTTGAAAAGATATTCGATCATCCTCGTCAAGTTCGCCAATTGATCATCCATACTTGTGGTGTTTGTCATCATGACTGGGGCCACAAAAAATGTTGAATTTTCAAAGGATAGAATTTTAAAGTTCTCCTAAGAACTTGAGATGTAGTATTTGCTGTTGAAGACTATATCTTTCGACTCCAAGCTTTGCCTCACCATTTTAGCAGAAACTTTTACTTTGCTGCTTGTTGACTTTGCATGGGTATTTTTAGCCCCAGAAGCCATCGGATTTGAAGACTTGAAAATGGAAGCCATTACACTTGATTTAGATTTGGATTTGAAGAGATGGGAGGTAGAGATGTCCCATTGAGCGTGCCAAAATTTGTTTACAAGAAAATTCATGAAAAAATATATTTAATCAATTTAAAATAGTGGTTACAAAATCACTATGAACAAATCCTCTGATTCTTCAATTTGATGTGAGAAAATGTCGAAGTTAGGGCACTAGGCTTGATCCTGAATCAAATGAGCTTTTTCGAATGCTTGATTGATTTGTCGAAGGCTTCCACTTCCTCTTTTTGATGAAAAATGTTTCGAAGATTTGACGAAGACCTTTGGAGAGACTTGAGAGCTCTCTAGTAGGGCTGTCAATGGGTAGAGTATACCCGGACCTGAATCTGCACCAAACCCATTTATGAGGGGTCTGATACTTCTATATTTATACCTGGACCCGATTCTTGCTCGAACTCGAATAGTTTTCGTTAGATGGGTTTGGATATGGTATAAGTAGTTCCAGAACCGTTTTGTTCCAGATTCGATATATATATATGTATATATATATATATATATATATATATATATATAATATTTTTTATATAGACACACATAATGCAAATGTTTCTGATCTTGTTTCAACTTTAATTTTGTTATTTGATTATTAAATTTTAAATATTCCTTGATAAGTGTTATAATTATTATTTAATAATTTGTATCGACAGATTATTTTAAATTTGATTGATAAATATATATTAACTTGACTTTTTAGCATCTGTTATAATTATTATTTACTAATTAATATCAATTGTTATTTTAAATTTGATTGATAAGTGTGTATTTATTTGATCGTTTAGCATTTTTAACTTCAGATCTTTATTTAACTTATAAATTTTACTTTCTTTTCTTTTTTTAAAAGTAAATATAATTTACTTTTTTTTCTGGGCAAAATGTAATAAAATATAGAAAATATATCAATATATTCAGCCTCGAGATCCGATATCCATTTAGTAAGGTCCGGATCTAAGTAGGTTAGACCCTATGGGCAATCGGGTAGGGTCCAGGTTCTATGTTTATTAATCTGTTCCTAGCAGTTCCAGAACCGTTTAGTACACTACTACTTGAGAGATTAGATCAGATTAGATCAAAACCCCAAGGTTACAAGAAACTCTGGCAATACTAATAAATTAAGAAATTTGCACCAGAGCTTGATGGACTCAAATGCTTTGAAACTCTAGTTTCTTTTTGATCAACTAAAACAACTGCTGCCAACAGATCCAAACTATATCTATATTGACTTTGGATTTTGAACAATTTGGATGTCCGTCCATGTCGGGGATGGGGATGATTGTGATCCTGGTGGGGAGGGTGATTGGGATAGGGATGCGGATGATCAGGAGGATGGGGAGGCATCTAAGGAGGAAGATGGGGAGACATGTGCAGGTCAAAGAAGGTTCTGTTACTTTTATAACACAAAGGGCTACCACAACAAAAGAATCTTAAACGATCATTACAATAATCCTAACCACAAAACCATTAAAAATATATATATTAAATGCGACTTTAAATCATGTGGGAATTACTTTTTCTTCTTAATGGGGAGTTAGCTGACATCAAGCAAATCATGGACATGAACTCAAGAAGCAGAAAGGATAGAGTAAAAAGAAATACAGGAAACATAACAAGAACTAGAAGAAGAAGCTTCGAGTGAACCCGAAATAGGCCATGAACTTGGATCTACCAAATGATAAGAATGCCTTTGAGATTTAATCGTAAACAACTTTTCCTCGATTGTATGTAAACCCCCCTTCACCCCCAACCCCCTAGTAGTAAAGAAGGGCTCTTTGGAGTCTAATTTTCTTTCTATCTGACAAGGCAAACAAATAGGAAGGGATGGTTCTTTCATTGCATTGATAGTAGTCTTAGATTTCTATATTACTTTGAGAAAAAAATGGTTGGTTTGCTCGATGAACTATGTGGGAAAATTGACCTTTTTTATTTGTTTAGTTTAAGGACCTCAGGACCTTGTTGTTGGTGAAGATTCTAAGAAACTAAGTTGAGAACAAAGTGGCGAAGAGGGTGCGCCAATCCCTCATTAACAATAACAATAACCGGTAGAAGAAACAGAGCCACAAATTTATTGTTTTGTACCCATAGATTTATTGTTTTGTACATTCATCGTATATAGGGTCAGGAAGGCACATAGACAAAGATGTTGTGACATTTATCTAGTATTGTTTTGTACATTCATCCGTAATTGGGTAAGGTCCGAGTCCTATATTTATTAATCGGCTTTGGATACGAAACTAGCAATTTTGGTACCATTTACACGCCTTCTTGAGAGATCAGATCAAAACCCCAAGATTATAGGAAACTCTGGCAATACTAATAAATTAAGCAAGGTTGCAACTAATGTTCCTTCTTGTTTTGCAGGAATAGCTTGATGGACTCAAATGCTTTGAAACTCTAGTTTCTTTTTGATCAACTAAAACAACTGCTGCCAACAGATCAAAACTATATCTATATCAAAGTTGGATTTTGAACAATTTGGATGTCCGTCTGTGTCATGGGTGGGAATGATCATGACCCTCGTGGGGAGGGTGATTGAGATGAGGATGCGGATGATTAGGAGGATGGGGAGGCATGTGTGGATCCTTACATAGGAAGGTTCTTTTACTTTTGTAAAAGACATGACTACAATAGCAAAAAAACTCATTACAATAATCCTAGCCACAAAACCATTAAAAGAAAAAATATTAAATGCAACTATAAATTATGTGGAAATTACTTTTCTTCTTATGGGGAGTTAGCTGAACATCAAGCAAACCCTGGACATGAACTCAAGAAGGAAAAAGGACAGAGTAAAAATAAATATAGGAAACATAACACGAACTAGAAGAAGAAACAAAGCCACCAGAAGAAGAACTAGAGCCACTAGAAGAAGAAAGATGGCCAATGCTGATAATAACAAGAACCAGAAGAAAAAACAGAGCCACAGATTTATTGTTTTGTGCCCACAAATTTATTGTTTTGTACATTCATCTTGTATTGGGCCAAGAAAGCACATAGACAAAGATGGTGTGACATTCATCCAGTATTGTTTTGTACATTCATTCGTAATCTGGTAGGGTTTGGATCTTATGTTTATTAATCAGCTCCGGATACAGAACTAGTAGTTTTGATACCGTTTAGTAGCATTTACATCCCTATTTGAGAGATCAGATCAAAACCCTCAGGCTACAGTAAACTCTGATAATACTAATAAATTAAGCAATGCTGCAGTTAGGGCTATCAATGGGTAGCATATATCCGAACCTAAATCTGTACCAGACCCATTTATGGTGGGTTTGAGACTTCTATTTTTATACCCGAACCCGAATAGTTTTCTTTACATGGATCTGGGTATGGTATACGTCATTCCGAACCCATTTAGTTTAGGATTCAATTAGGTATACATATATATAAAATATATTTTTCGTATATACACACATAATGCATATGTTTTTTATTTTGTTTCAACTTTAATTTTTTTTATTTGACTATTAAATTTTAAATATTCCTTGGTAAGTGTTATAATTTTTATTTAATAATTAGTATCGATTGATTATTTTAAATTTGATTGATAAGTATATATTAATTTGATTTTTTAGCATCTGTTATAATTATTATTTACTAATTTATATCAATTGTTATTTTTAATTTAATTGAAAAGTGTGTATTAATTTGACCCATTAGCATCTTTAACTTCAGGTTTTTATTTAACTTATTTAAATTTTACTTTCTTTCCTATTTTTATAAGTAAATATAATTTTTTTTTACTTCAAAATGCAATCAAAAATAGAAAACATGGCAGGTATACTTGACTTAAGACAGATACCCATTGGGTAGGGGTTCAGATTTAACTAGGTTGGACTTGACAGGTAATCGGGTAGGGTCCGGGTCCTATGTTTATTAATTGGCTCCGAATATGGAACTAGCAGTTTCGGTACCATTTATATCTCTACTCTCTAGCTAATGTTTGAATGACCTCCTTTTGTGGCGGTGATTTATAAATCTCTATGAAGATTCCTTGATATAGGTGTAGGAGGAGTCTCGTTTATGGTAGTTGAATCTATCAATTTGATCTTCCAATCAATTAACCAATTTTTGACAATCAAGAAATCAAACATATGGAAAGAATATTTGTAGAGGATTTTGGGAGGATATTTAGAAATTGCCTTGAAAGGGTTTTTGGAGGGGATCTTTGTAATTATTTCCTTTCTAGAATCCCATCTTTTAATATGAAAATTTTAAATTTCACCCTTTTTTTTAATTGATAAAAAATATTTCCTCCACATTTAATTTTTTTAATTTCATAAAATTTATTATGAAATATTAGATAATTTTTAATTATCTACATATACTTATTGAAATGTATCATTAAACACAATTGAGAAACAATTGAATCATATATTTAGATTAAGGGCCCTCGCTAAAATAAGATTCTTTCAAACACGTAGCTGATCAAGAACTTGAAAGAGTATATACAGTATATACACAATGAAAATGATTGATGTTTAATTTGAAGATTCCAATCTTATAAACAATACTAAGAATTTTGATTCTGAGGATCAAAACACACAAGTAAACCATCGTGGGGCATCAATAAGTGATGATTTTGTAGAAGAAAGAGTTAAAGAGCCGTAGAAGCATCAACGATCGGTAATTGTTTTCTTTTTTTCCTTGTATTTCGATTTTTTGTGTTGAATCTTAGATCTTAAATGATAACTTTTCAATTGAGATTAGAATTTTTGAAATGATTTTGGCGATTTTGAATCAGGTCTTATCTCAAGTAAAAGACAAATTCTGTGAATGTAATTTGGACTCAAAATTAATTTGATTCATCTTATTAAAGATGGGATTATCGGGGTGTTTGAAGAAAAATAAATGCTAAGTATAGATTATATATATATATATAGAGAGAGAGAGAGTTGAAATGGAGTATAAGAAGAGAGGTAGCTTTTCAAATGACCAATGGAAAGATTGGATCCTTGCCCAGGAGACCTTGTGCAAGAATACAAGAAGTGGGACATAAATGAATTGACATGTTAATTATCAAAGATTGGATTGTGGGAATTAATTAAGATCCTTGATTAAAGGTTGAAAATATCTTTCCTTCTTGGAGTATTACTTGATAATAAGGGTTTGAAGATTCTTGATTGCAAATTTAGTGTACTAAAATAAGTTGAGATGATGTTAAAGAAGGCCCCATCATTGAGAGGTTAATCAGCAAGTTCAATTAAGAAATATGTTCTTAAAAGTGCTAACCACTACACCATTAATTGAATTATGATTTTTTAAGATAAAAAATTAGTGTACTTTGTCCGCTCGTCACTACGTCTATTGGGGGTGTACTTAAAGATTTATATTTTAAGGATTTTTATATATGTTTATTTATTTATGTACACTATTTAGGTGATTTTTATGAATCGTATTGGTTTAAGAAATTAAAAATACAAATGTATAACATATGAAATTTTTCATAAGATTGTGTTGCAAGTTATGGGCTTAGTTGAAGATAAATAATAAGAAAGCCTTTGTCGTAGACAAAGGGGGAGAGAAGATAAAGTTATAAACAATACTTTTATTTGGGTTAGATTGGGATGGGCCTTATATAATCTGTCTCCACTACTTGGTCCAACTATTCTTTTCTATTTCAGGCCCAAATGTTTCCTACCCTAATTTCAATTTTTAAGGTTGAGAGTACCCGAAAGTCCAATTCTAGTTTTGTTTGTATAATGTCAGCCCATAATTATTTCTCAAACAAGCTCTCGTGGATGCCCCGTGTCAGTTGTCTCTCCCATCCCATTAGATAATTTTTGTTTTTTAAAAAATTATTATTAAACTAAATGATTAATACTTTGAGATGAGTCAATTAAAACATATATACTTTAAAGTTAAGTTTTTTCTACAAAAAGTTTTGTGGGAATGGGTAGATTAATGAAATTCTAATAAATATTTGATGTAAATATATACTCGTTAAGGAAATTATTAGTAAAATTTTATAATAAAAATATGTTTATTCTAAGAAAGTGAATATTTAATTTTTTTACATTTAAAATAAAAATTTCAAGTAGTTGCTAAAAAAATGTAAATGAAATAAAGTTGAATTTAAATAGAAGGAGGTGTTAGGAAATTGCACGTCGACAAAATATGATAATGAAGGAAACAAAATTGAAAGAATATGCTGGAAAATTCATTATCGTAGCTCTTCCAAATCTGGGGTATATCCGGGAAGAGGCACTTAGTAAATCCATTAGACTTTGAAGAGTACAAAAAAATTAAAAACACTCACAAAAATTAAGCCAAGATCTTCTCTCTTTTTCTTTCCTCTCTATTTTCTTTTTCAAGGTCTTAAGTGCTATTACTAGTATATAGATGGAGGTTTTAACCTAAAGGCAAATCAATAGAAAAGATAAAAACAAACCCTTTTAAAATATTTTAAAAATAGAAGGGTTTAGTTTGATTTTAATTAGTAACCCTTTTAATTAGTAACTCTTTTGATTTTAAAAATAGAAGGGTAACGCACAAGAATGCGGTAGAACATTTGAGAAAAAGCAGAAGAGTTCTTGAAAGAACGAGAGAATTGAATTTAATTCCCTTTTCACTTTCACCAAGCTAAACAGCGTCCATGCTTCCACAATTATGAAGATGAAACTAGAATCCTCCTCTCACTACTATAAATACCATTCAATCTCCCCCAATTCCATTCATCAGACAATCAACGATCGCAGATCAATTTCATTACCAGCAAATTCTGACTTCAATTCAATTCCTCATCTGCTGTCTCAAATATTTTAATTTCCAATCATGGCTCTGATTCCAAGCTTCTTCGGTGGCCGGAGGACGAACGTTTTTGATCCATTCTCTATGGATCTCTTCGACCCCTTCCAGGATTTCTTCGGCGGCTCCTCTGCTTTGGCTAATGTCCCCGGCTCGGCTGCCAGGGAAACATCCGCATTTGCCAATGCCAGAATTGACTGGAAGGAGACCCCGGAATCTCACATCTTCAAAGCCGACCTGCCAGGGTTGAAGAAGGAAGAGGTTAAAGTGGAGGTTGAAGAAGGCAGAATTCTGCAAATCAGCGGAGAGAGGAGCAAAGAGCAAGAGGATAAGAACGACACGTGGCACAGGGTGGAGAGGAGCACCGGGAAGTTCCTTCGCAGGTTCATGTTGCCGGAGAATACGAAGGTGGATCAGGTGAAGGCTAGCATGGAGAATGGTGTGCTTACTGTGACTGTGCCTAAGGAGGAAGTGAAGAAGCCTGAGGTTAAGGCCATTGATATCTCTGGTTAATTAATTAAGGTCTCGAATTATAGTATTTGAGGAAATAAAAAAACAAGATATGTATGTATGTGAAAACTACTACCAGTTTCTGAAATTCCTTTAAGGCTTTCGGATTTCCTTCTGTTGTGAATGGTGATTTCAAATAAACAGCAGTTTTTGCCCGTGCATTTCTTTCTTTCTCTTTCCACTGAAGGAGTGAAGAATAGTTGACTTTTTTTTGACTTACCTTGAAATATATAAATGCTCTTAAGATTTAAGAAAACAATTATGGATCAAAATTGACAAATAAAAAAAAATTGGGATTATGTTTCCTATATAAAAATAAATTACCTTGATGTACTGATCGAAAACTTTTTTCTTTTAATTTTTTTTTTCTTAATTCTTTACTTCTCACATAATCCACTCATGTAATCATCACTTTCAAAGTAGTGCTAAAACTTTTACACGTTAGTGGAGTTCATCACTTCAAAAAAAAAGAGACCGTGTTTGGAACCGTTCGTATTCATCTCATCATCAAAATTAAAATAGTTAAAAAGATGGAATTGAATTTATAAATAAATCACCTTAAAAAGGAAAAGAAAAAGGAAATCCCAAAAAAAGGTCTAGTGAGGATACGTACCTTCGTTTTTTTTTTTTTAAAAAAAAAGATCGAAACCAATATTTTTTTCCTTATTTTCTTATTTATTACTTCTCACATAATCCACCTTTGTACTCATTAAACCATTGGGAGATTGGTCATTTGATATTAAAGTTATGTTTAAAGTTAATATTTATTATTATTATTATTTTCTATCAATTGAATATTTAAATTAGTATTTTGGATTCCATTTTGACTCTTTTTTTTTTTTTTTGCCAAATAAATATCTAAATAATTTATGATTTGAAAATTATTTAGATATTTAATCGATTAAAATGAAAAATAATGGATACTGAATCAATGATTTTTCCTAAAAAAAAAAGTTAATCACATGACTAGCACATATTATCTTGTTCTTAAATAAGTCAGAACAAGATTGGAAATATTAATTTGGACGTTTGAAAGTTATTTTAATGCTTAATTGACAGAAGAACAAAAAAAAAAAAATCAATATTGACTTTGGTATAATTTTATATACCGAAACTTGAACAAGTGAATTACCAGAAAATGTTAAATTTAAAATATTCAGAAAAAGAACCAAAATTTTTGTTGACAGAGAAGAACATTCTGGAAAGGTTTAATTAAACTTTTAAATAGGATTATAGGCATAGGGTGGTACTATTTTAATTATAGAACATGATAGCTTAAAATAGAAGTTTATCCCTTCCAAAATAAATAGAGTTACGAACGTGTAGTTCATATCGAATGTCAAGATTAAAAATATTTTCAACATGTACACATTTATCTTTCTATTACAACTAATTAGCGCCAATTGACTTTTTAAGAGTTAGTTTGATTTTAAATAAAAATAAAAAGTTTCTTCAATTATTTTACTTCAAGTTATTAAATCATTCTGGTAATTAATATAGATCATAGCCAGATCACACGTTAGTATTAAATAAAAGTGGTAGTGGGATACAATTCTTCAAATTAGGGGTTGCCAAATGAAATTTAAAACTATGTTTAAAATATTTAATATTTTTGTAAAGAAATTAATTTTGCACCGTTGAAGTATATTAATATTTTAAAATTAATTATTAAATGTCAAGAAGATGGTAGAAGGTTAGAGAATGATGAAAAGTCCATATCTTGTTGCCCTGTTCCCCAACCAAAAGGGAGTGGAAAAGCTTAAGGAAGATGGTAGAAGATAATGGAGCGCCCGCGAAATCACCAGAACGATCTTTTTCACCCTTTTCTACTCCACGGCGCCGTTTCAATACTACTCCATTGTTACTATAAATACCAGAGCTAGAACCCTCCATTCTCATCGGACTGAGAAAGCAATTCAGAGTTAACTATCCATTCAAGTCTGTCTTTGATCATTATTATCTGAAAAAAAAAAATCAGAAAATGTCTCTGATTCCAAGCTTCTTCAGCGGCAGAAGAAGTAACGTCTTTGATCCCTTTTCTCTCGACCTATGGGATCCCCATCCCCTCGATGGGTTCTTGACGCCCTCGACCCGAGAAACCTCTGCATTTGCCAATGCAAGAATTGACTGGAAAGAGACCCCGGAAGCCCATATCTTCAAAGCGGATCTTCCGGGTCTGAAAAAGGAGGAAGTAAAGGTTGAAGTAGAAGAAGGAAGGGTTCTCCAGATCAGTGGAGAGAGGAGCAAGGAACGAGAAGAGAAGAATGATAAGTGGCACCGGGTTGAGAGGAGCAGCGGCAAATTTCTCCGGCGGTTCAGATTGCCAGGAAATGCCAAGATGGCAGAGGTGAAAGCCAGCATGGAAAATGGAGTTCTTACCGTGACTGTTCCTAAAGTGGAGGAGAAGAAACCAGAGGCCAAGTCCATTGAAATATCTGGTTAAGAACAGAGGATGATCTCTTATTTCTCCACTCAGTTTGAATTTCTCTTAAACAAAATCACCATCGTTTCTTTTTCCTTTCCTTTCAAAGTATGTGTGTGATCCTCTGTGTGAAAAGATCATGTAATCTTTCTGATTTGTCTTTCAAAATGCTCTAAAATTGTATGTTTGTTTGTCCCATAAAATTCCGATAAGGGAAGTGGATTTTAAATATTAAATATGTGTGTGGAGATTAATTAAAAAAAAAAACTCCAATTGCTTAGCTAATTGGAAAAAAATGATAAGTAAATGTTGCTAAATTTGTAAAATATTTTTTTGAAAGAATCCAATCTCCGTTCGAAAGGAATGATTGACCAGCGACCATGATTTTACAGATGCAGCGAGTTAGCATAGCCCACTATGTAGCCAACCCAAGGAATGAATAGCCCTCCAATTGGGCCCAGTTAAAAGAAATTCATTACTAATTCCTTATCTAAAATTTAAGATGTTAATATGTGGATTAAGGAATTTTAAATATAATTATATTAAATTAAAAATAATCCTTTTCTCTTAACAATAATTATAATTTTTTTTTTATAATAAATAAAAGGATAATATGAATAAAGGAAAAGAATGAAAAAAATATTATAATTATATCTTAATATTAGTTAATTGATTTATATTGTATAACAAGAACAAAGTCTAAAATGATTTTATATTATGAGATGAGGAGTATATATTAAAATTTTTTTTTATTACTTAATAAGCAATTCTAAATTTTTTATTTTTTATTTTTCGCTTATTCCTCTTTTAATTCTCTATATCCTTATCTTTCAATAATCAATCATGGTTCCTCATTATTAAAATCTTTAATATTCTACCATTATTATTTTTATTTTTAATATATTTTTTAAATAACAAACAAATAACATCTTTTTTTTTTAGATAAAAAATTATATTTTTAATAACTTAATTATCAAATACTGTTAAAAAAATTGGAAAAAGAAATTATATTTTGGCTCTTTGGGCCCGAGCACTATCGATATACAAAATAATTGATGATTAACGGTTGTACATGAGCTCAAAGCTTTATTGATAGGACTCAATTTTATTTGTTAAGAAAATTGTTTTAAAAGGAAAGCTTTGGTATGAACCGTTGAAAATAGCAAGTCGAGTTTAACTCTTATAACAATAAGAAATAACATTATTTTATATAAATTTGTATTTTCATATATAAATTTATAATTTTTCATTATATATTGGTTTTGTCGGCCTCAATAAGGAAATATTTTGGGCTGCTTCAAATAAATACCCCCTCCATACGGAAGAATTGAATATCCTAATTTAACTTGCAATCATGTTAATAAAAATGCTTGACTTACTTTATTAATATACTGTATTATTAATTTTATTCATAAAATTTTTATTAATTTAGAAAATAAGATATTTCATTTCAAACAATTCAAAATATAATATACAACATTCGTTTTTGGACGGATAGAGAATTTATTAGAAGGGCCCCTTTGGCAATAGTATGTCGTTTCTTGATTGGGGAAAAGGTTAACCCACAGACTCCGCGGATGCATGTGACGGTTTGGTTCTTGCCTGGTTTTAAAACCTTGAGCCCGTACAACAAATGTTGACCCAGAATGGTATGGGCTTAAATCTTAATATGGCAAAATTCTTATATCGCCCTTGAAAGACCCTCATATTACTAAACAAAAATATAACATATACTCTATTTGTGAAGAATTAAATATCTATTTTCATCGAGTCATAAAAAAAAAAAATTATGTTAGTTGAAATTTTACTAAGAGATTATTATTTTTATGTTAAAAATGAATTAATTTAGATTCTTGTTTGAATAGTTGATCAAGTCAAAGTAAGATATTTCATTCGTTGATATTTATAAATCATTAGAGTTAACTTTTCTTGATACTAATTTACTCTATTCATATGTCATTTGAACTAATTTTTTTATTTATTAAATATAAGTTATTGTTGTTAGTTATTTAGGTATTTTATTGATTTTTTTATTATATTACCTTTATTTCTTTATTTGACGTGGGTATCCACGTTTCATTATTCAATCATATATTTTGTGACATTAAGAGTCTATTACAACCAATCCCAAAACAGTATAATAAAATATAGAGATTATTAATAACTTTATTAGTTTTTTGTTTCTTTTCTGTGAGAGAGGGAGATAAGAATCATAAGATTTCGGTAGTATGTAGGCACGTGCAGGGTAAGTCGAATGGCGTCGAATGAAATTTCACGAGAAAAGATTTGAGGGCTGGTGATGTAATCATTTCATCCACGCCCGCCCACTGTCTTAAGCAGCAGAAAAAAAAAAACCAAGACCGTTCGGGGAAAAGAACAAAACTAAAAGGTGCGGACTTTCCTCTTCTCTCCTCTCTCGGCTCCTACGCTTAGGGGAGGGAATAGGCGGAGGCTTCTGTCTGCCATGGGCGCTGCTGAGCTGTTCTTACTGCGGACTGCATGTTCGCCATCTTCTATAAAGTCTGCCTTTAAGATTTCTATTTGTTTTTTTATTTTTTATTTTTATGTACTCTTTTAGTTCAATCACACTCATGTAATAAGAAAATAGAACAAAGTAATGTATCATATACCTTTTACAAAGTAAGATATGGTTAAAGATACCAAAGGCTCTGCTACCCATTTTCGGCTCAGGATATCATATATCATATACCTTTTACAATATCAATTAAAATAATATTCTTTTCGTTATTCCATTAATTTTTTTTTACATTAATTATAAGTCTTTATTATTAATTAATTAGATATTTGAAGATATTTTTTCTATATTATCCTTTTGATGATATGTTGAAATGGTGTTAAGAATTTTTTTTTAATTGGGTGATTAGAGAGCATTTTAAAAAGAAAGAAAAAAGATTATCTTAATTTTTATAAAATGATGATCGATAACTTATATTTAATGACGAAGGGAGTATTTGTTAATCAAATACCTCTAAAGTTTAATTTTTCATTTTAGGATATCATTAATAAAATATAACTTTAAAAAATAATTTAAATATACCTTTATATTTTTATGGTGTATTAGGTAGAAAATCCCAGGATATTAGTTTGATAAAAAAATTAATTAAAAAAAGAGAGAGAGAAGTAAATCAAATGATATCTTTTTTATTGAGAGAACTAAATCAAATGATATTTTGAATATAAAATGCAAAGATTTCAATAATCATTTATCCTTAGAGACTAATTAATCAGTATGAATTTATTTGGAATGAAATATTCTCTTTATTCAATTTAAACTAACAGTAATTAATTATCTTTAAAAATTTTAAAACTAAAAATTCTTATTAATATATGAACTTAAAATCTGCATATCAGATAATATCTTTTTCCACTATCTTTGTAATAAAATCTCCTTTTATATATTCCCCCGTCACTAAATATAAATCATTCTAATTAACTTTTATTGTCATTAATTATAAATCATTATTTTTAGTTAATTAGATATTTGAAAGTATTTTTCTTATATTATCCTTGCCACTTTTTTTCCTATATATTATTATTAATTTGATTAGCATATAAATAGAGACATTTTAAGAAAAAAAAAATCTCTGTTTAGTTATCGAGTTAGTATCTATAAAATCTCCACTTACGGTTTTGTTAAGGCGCTTTGTAACCGTTACAGGAACGGAATTATTACTCCGCTTGTTTGGGAACAACAATTTCATTACGGTAACGATTGAAGCGCGCCTTAATAAATCCGTCTCCACTTATATATATATATAAGTAGAAAATATATAAAATTGGATCCTTATATCGAATAAAATTGTGCGAATCTGACGGTGGCAAATTCTAAATTAAATAAGATAACACGGGAAAGAAAGAATCATTCCCAATTTACACGTTCGCCTGTGGAGTAGGCACAAACCCTAGAGAAAATCCGCAAGTCGTGCATGTGCCGCGGATTTCGCTGTGTGGGCCACCCCATGTAAGCACTTCTCCGTGAGGTTACTAAACACCAACTAATCAATTGTCCACTTCGGACCACTCTTGGCCTCAGCTTCGATTAAGTTATTAAACAGAAAAAAAAAAAACTGAAAAAAAAAAAACTAAAGCCTCGGCTTCTCTCCCAGCGGCTCCAAGCCGAGTCTTCTAGCTCTACCCATCACAGTCTCTACATACCTTCACAAGAACGAACAACGGGTGGGCCACGCCCTCGCCCGGCACCACCACAGGGCTGAGTTTGCAGTATTTTGCCCGTATGGCAAAAGATCCGACCTGTATAAATATGTCACCTCCTAGCCACGTGTGTTGTGGAGAGTGATTTCAGTTGTAAGAGTCAACACACTAGCGATACTTGTTTGACTGATTCCGACGTGTCAAGTGGATGAGCATTAAGAAAATTGAAAAATTGTTTCTCCATTTGCTAATTGAATAATTAAATAAAGCGAATATTAGATGGGTATATATTTGTTAAAGTATTATTCAGAATTAAATATTTTCATTCAATAATATCAAATAAGGATATGAACCAATAAAATGATTTTTTTTCCATCGTTGACTTTAGATATTTGTATTTAGAATTGTTTCATTTTCAATCCTATTCATTGTTGCTCAAAATATATGGTTGTAATTAATTTATTTTGAAATATCTTCAATTTATTATTTTTAAAATTACCTATTTAATAAATAAGTAATCTAAAAAAATAAGTTAGATTGTATAAATAAGTTAAACACTTCTAATAAATTTATTTAAATTAAATTAAGAAATTTAATCTCTATCTTGGAGAGTAATGAATTCATTAAGAAAATTTAATTTCAACATTCTCATGATGAAATTAAAACTTTTATTACCATTATCCAAATTTTAGAGTCCCGCCACATTAGGGAGGCAAGTTTGGCTTTATTTCTTTCTAAATGCTGACCATATGTTTAGCGAGACCGAAAGTCTGCCCAGGCAACCAGGACCTATTTTAACTTCAACCACACACATATTTCTCCTCTATAATAATCCTTTCGTTTAGACTTGAAGATCTCAGTGGGTGGAGTAACAAGCGTAAAAACCATAGATATCGAGTTTGAATCTCCCCACCAACATCCTCCTGGAGAAGAGAAATTGATGAAAATTTATTTTCGGACATCTCAAAATAAAAATATAAACATCCAATTTTGGACATAAGGAATATATGCCACTATTACAAGGGAAAAAAACAAAAAGAAGATGAGAATCTATAAATAGCAAAATAATCAAAATTACATGTGAGTAAAAATTGATTTCATATATATATATATATATATATATAGAGAGAGAGAGAGAGAGAGAGAGGATGGGGTCCAAAAGTGATAAGTCGAATCATCTCGCAGAACTTGATGGAACTTTGCCGTCAGCAACCTGAGAAAATAAGAAAGAGAGGTCAACGGAGTGGGCTGTCACCGGGGAAGAGCTTCGATGTCTAAGTAATTATTCTTGAAAAGTTTTCCGATAAAGATCGTTTTCAAGAAAGTAAGAGAGTTTTTTCTCCTGTTCTCCTAGACTGACTGGGTGTTTTTGTTTAAGTAGTGAAAAATGATCCATTACTTGAAATTGGGTTCCCTATTACGTAGTCGTAGAAAATCAGGATAACTATGAGATTTAGTCAAATCCAGCCAATTGCTCCTAAGATCTCGGAGTTTCCCTGGAATGAGAAATCTTGTCATTCACGTCTTTGTGAGAGTTGTGAGCTTACTAGTCAACCTTTATACCAACTTCGCGACCTCCCTGTGGACATTGAAAAACTCGAACATCTCTTTTAGTGAGGTCTCGTCGAGTGGTCCTCAGCTAATTGGAGTGACTAGGAGTTTTGCACCAGTGGTTGTGGCATGGAAGATTTATGATTCGGATCGAAGCTTGCCAGGTTGAAGTCGAGGTCTGGCAAGACCTTAACTCGAGCTCATTTAGAAGGTCAGTGACTTGAGAAGTCGATGGTGGCGGATTGCCTGCCCACACGTCCTCGTTGATTTTGTAGATTTGACTTTCAAGTATTCAAAGCATGAGACCCTCTGACCCATTTGGGTTGACCTTAGTTTGGATCTTGTACGTTCCATCATCAATATATATCTATTTATCATCTCAATGACAAAAATTTAACTAAGTTTGCAAAACTAGCGATATCTTTAATTTTTTATTTCTATGTTGATAGTGAATTGGATATATATATATATATATATATATATGTGTGTGTGTATGTGTGTATGTATATAAATAAATATTTATATAAATAAATAAATAAATATATATATATTTATTTATATAGAATGCCTTGAGATGGTGTTTAGAAGCAAAGGCCAAAGTTAGTTTCCTTTTTTCTTTATATCCACCCCTCGCCTAATCCTCCTTATAAGTCTCTCATTTCGAGGATCAATAGTAACACCTCATCTATTCTTGGTTTCAAACTCGAGACTTCCCAATCTCAAATATTATTGCTTATTACTAAGTTAACAAAACTTGATTTTTCCGACTTAACAAAGTGTATGGAGAGAGGAAACTTAAATGTAGAAGCAATCCTTGCACTTTCCATCATTAATTATGTTTAAAATACTATTAAATTAACTTAATCCTTTCATTAAAATATTTTAAACCGCTGGTCTTTTGACAATTCATCTGACCTGATCTTTTTATCTTGGCAAGAATAGATATAATTAAATATTTTATCCGTTCGAAATTAAATTTCTCATTTTGACTTCTTTTTCTTCTTTGTTTTTCTTTTCTTTAGCGATATCTGGGTCAGTTTATATGCAACTCGACAGTTCCATTATTAGTTGCAACTCACCAAGATTAGAGTATGCAGCAAGACAGAATTGAACTCACGATCTGTGTTATGCAAGCCTCACCTCTAAACCACTGATGTGGACATCCGAATCGATCCAACTTTAGGACTGATGCGGATCCTCTATCTCAAGATGTGGGCCAGCCTAATTGTCTTGGAATGGGCTGAAACTTGACTGGACAACTGAAGACTGCCCAATGAGAAATACTCATAGCTTTGCTATGACCTACGAGGCTTTTCGGCCATCCAGGGACGTCTTGATGGGTTTTTTGGGCGTTTTTATGTTTTTCGGATTATTATTATTATTTTCTAAATCAGATTAGGATTCTTTTGTTTAAATCCGATTAGAATTCTTTTAATTAATTCTGATTAGGGTTAGGATAGATTTAGGTTATAAATATTTCGTTTTATCTTAGGTTTTTTTTTTTTTAAAAAAAGAAGAAACTTTGTTTTTCGATATTATTCTAGAAATCGAATTCCTTCTCTTTTATGTTTGGTTTTGAATTACAATTCAAGTTAGCCCAAAATCGTGAGTGATCAAGCAAAACATCCCTTGTTTCTTTTTTCCTGTTCGATTGTTGTTAGATAATTGCAGACGATCCAAAAAAATTATCCTGCATCAACCACTCACCCCTGGTTAACACGTATTTTAAGAAAACAGTTTGACATTTTTAAGTCGCAATGTCAATTTTTTAAGAAAAAATCTATTTAATTTAGGGAATAAGACATTCATTTACGGATAGTTTAAAATAGAAAATGAGACATTCAATTATGAATGGAGGGAGTACATATATATATATATATATATATATAATTAAGTCCAATAATCCATTCTCTGAAGTATCTAAATAGTTTGTATTCCCACCGATTCATAATATAGATCATTTTAACCTTTCAAATTTGTTTCATATTATTAGATCATTTTATAAAATTTGATAAGTATTTATTATTATTTTTCTAGCCTTACTCTTAGATTGTTTTTATTTCCTTTTTCTTAAATAGTTTGACTAAGATTTTTTAGATACTTTGACTAAATTTTTTTGTATTTTTAATATTTGTGTAAAAATCTAAAACGTACTGTATCATGAATTAGATTGAATGGTATAAACTCGGAAGGACAGAAAACTTACTATTGAAGTTTCCCTCTCAAGGCTAGGTTGTCATAAATCCAACAGAAAAGTAAAAACTTCGATTTTGGAATGCATTTGGCATGTAATTATGTTAATTAATTACTATAATTAAGTATGGAGTGTGTATATGTGTAGTTAGTTTAATGGTAAAATATGATGATATATGCATGCTTAACAATGCAATCGATCTTATTAGTTATTAGTATGCCTTCGAGTAACATTTACAACGTAAACAGTAAATACCTCCAAATCCACCCGCCATTAAGCTGTTGCATAATTGAAGCTCTCAAGGTAATTAGAAACATATTATGTATGCGGTTGTAGATACTATCGGAACAGTTGAGGTATACGTGAGAGTTTGACCAGGACACCTCTAATTAAAAAAAAAAAGAAAAGTAAATATATACCAACTATAATGTATTATATAATTTATTTAGAAGTTGCCCCAGAGCTGATTTCTTTTTTTTGAACAAAAATAATTATTTATAAGTAATGATACTTTTAAGGTTTAATATTCTTATTTTTTAAATGTTTATATTTTTTTCTTTGAATGGCGACAAACAAATGAGACTTTTTTTTTTTTTTTTTCCTGGAGAAATGGATTGAAATTTGTATTAAAACAAATAAATGGAGACCTTGCAACGAGATATATGGGTCACCCAAATTAGACCCGGTGAAAAGAGGAGCACGAACTAAGATATAGTGGGGCGTTTTCATTTTTACCCATATTAAAACAGTAATTTCTTATTTACCCAATTTTTCACAACATTTCACAATTAC
>JAOXNR010035708.1:0-21424 GCA_028571225.1 Parsonsia alboflavescens | reverse complement strand
TAGAAATGAAATGTTTATAGAAAGTGGGTAAAATTGAAATTGGGTCAACCCATTTGGATATATTTGGAAATTAATTGAAAATTTAATCACAGTTTTAATTTGTATAAATTTTAGCGAAAAAAATATTTTAAGGGATCATATTAACCCCAGAATAGACAGGATCTGCAAGGCAACTCATACCAATCCATAAAAAAAAATCAAAAATATGGATTGTTAGTTGAAATTTAATCCCAAATGCTTCATACAGAAAACCAAATGTACAGGTTATTGGTTATACTCTTATGGATTATTTCGAGACTATCTATATGTTGTATATATCATCCTTAATAATTTTATATCCTATAGATTGTTTAATTGCTTGTATGTTGTTTATTGACTGTGTACAGGTTATTTATAAGTTTATCTCTGATAATTTTATATTTTATGGGTTGATTTATGGCTTGTATTGATTGTTCATTTATTAGATTTAAAGATTAAAGGATCATAGGAGAGTTCGTAATAAAATTATTCTCAATTAGAGAGAATATTCAATAACAATATGGATATTATGTTTTAATTTGATGGTCATGTGAATATTAAGTTTGAGTCTGATCTTATTATTATGAAATATATATACAAATATATATATATATTTATTTATTTATTGGCTATTATTTCGTGTTTCATTAGGGCAATTATTATTTTGGTTTTTGAATTTTACAGGTTGATCAAATTAGTGTTTAAGTCAGATTAATATTTGTGAAGATTTGTTGGTTGCCTATTCGAAATTGGTATCTTCATGATTATCCCTGAAATATTCTCATATCTAAAAAGATATTGTTTATCTTTTAGCAATTGATATGCTTCCTATATGTTATTATCTTTTAGTGATTGAGTTTGAGTAGGTTTGATTGGATACGTTAAGGAGTCCATGCTGAACAATCCTTATAAATATTCGGGAGAATATTTATAATAAAGTAGATCTTGGGAGGAGCATCTCTACCACTATCACAAGCTGTCACAAGCGTGTCATGGGAGTGTCATAGAGGTTCTTGCAAGACAGTTTCAGAACTCAGGGGGAGTTCGACTTCGGGAGAAGTTTTGTCATCTTTAGAGGGATTCTTGCTGTGGTTTGATAAGGTAAAAGTTAGAATATGTTTGTATTAGAATAGAGGGATTCTATTGTAATATTCAATACCTATTGTAATCTTTTCATCTTAGAGGATGTTACGGATGGACTAAATCTTTGAGGAATTAGCCTCATATTTTCTTTAGAATAAACTTCATATATGTTGAGTTCATTTTCCTTCTGATAAGTTTAATCTATATATCTCATTACTTTTGTTTATTAATTAATTTGTAGGCATTAGATTCTATCAATATATAAAAGGAACACTCATAGGATAAAGTTTTTATTGACAGTCAACAACTCGTAACCCCCTATAAATCAACCCATAACCCTTTAGAAAACAACCAAATAAATTAATCAAATAATCAATATCACCTTTAAACAACCTAGATAAGTTAAGAGACAAGGCATATCAACTTTAAAAGATTAATATATACATCAAACTCCAGTATTGTATACATTACTTTTGATCTAAAGTTCTATTGTACAATTACATGAAGCGAATAAAAATACATATATGAAGAATTTTCATTCAATCATAGCTGGGATGCTATACACTTGGCTGAGATGTTACAAAAGTCTTATCAAGTCGAAGTCGTATCTTTATTCCTTTGCAATCTATCCCAACACATTCTTTTACTATATTCATCACACTAAGATAGGTCAAACCAAATCATAGATTTGCGTCCCTACACTTGTAAGTATCATCTTCCCAATTCAATATAGTTGAACCACTTTTGAAGACCTGATATTAAAACAAATTCAGAAATTTACATAACTTTGCAACAACCCAAAAGGCTTTTGAAAAATCCATACAAGTTTGAAACAACTCATAAAGCCAGATCAATACATAAATTGCACAAAAAAAAAATGGCAGTATAATCCATAAAGCTTATAGCAACCCATATCACCTTTCAAATAACTCGTAACACTTACGAGTACAACCCATATAGTAGGAAAAACAACTCATAAAGCTTATAGACAATTCATATAACTTTTAAATTACATGAAAATGCCCATGACATGAACAAAAGTAAATTGGCAGTATAACTCATAAAGCTTATAGACAACTGAAAGAATCTCTTGAAGCAATTAATAAACTAAATAAGTAAATAATAGAAAAAAGTAAATGAACACCGAGATTTAACGAGGTTCACCCCAATGGAATATATCTAATATTAGGCTACGTCCTCAAAGTTAAGTCCACCCGAAAAATCTACTAAGATAAAACCATTACAATAGGTATAGTATAGAACAATAGAATCTCTCTAGTTTATCATTACCCATTACCCTATACAAAGTTTTACCTTACAAACTCACAGCAAGAATCCCTGTTGCATATATCGCAACATCTACCAGAATCGCTCTAAAGATGACAAAGCTTCTCTCAAAGCATTCACATCAAGAATCCCTCTTGCATATATAGCAACATCTACCAAAATTCCCTTTGAAGATGACAAAGCTTCTCCCGAAGCAGAACCCAACCTGAGTTTTGGAACTGTTCCATACGAACCGTTGTAGCACTCCCGTGACATGCCTGTGACAGTTTGCAATACTGATGTAGATATACTCCTCCCGAGTTCTGCTACCAATAAATTTCCTGCAAGGACTCCTCAGCATGATACTCAATCATCGTTAATCTTGATCACTTCAAAGTTTATCTCGTTTTGGAAATAATAGCAGTAAAAAGATACAAGAGATATTCCTTTCTAAAAGATAATTATAATATATTAATAAGTATCCTATTTAGATAAATATGGAAATATCAATTTAGCATAATCAATCAAGGAATATCAAACTTCAGAGGTCTTAAGACACCATATCAAACAAATCAGCTCTCAATCTTATGGATAACTTTAGAGAATCCTAAAGATTTTAATAATCTCCTAATTCAACTCAACCATTGATTTGAACAATTTGTAAAGCTCATAACCAATACTTTAGTATTCCAATAAATCTTCAAAAATCATGTGACTCTAAGTTTCAAAAATAATGGCCAACACAAATATCTAACAAACTCCCCCTTTGACATTATTTTGGCAACCACACAAACACTAAGGTTTTTGAATCAATAACCATAAAAATTAGAATCTGTAAAACCAGGGTTAATAGAATAACGCAGTAGGAACCAAAGTTCCAGTAATATAATAACAAGAATCTGCAATATTAGTAGCAACATAGTAAAACATAACCAGAAATACTATCATCCAAAACATCTGAAGAAAACAAATGGAAACAAATATAGTAATAAACAAATATAGTAATATCCCCGAAGCAAAGTACGGATATAGCAATATATTCCAGAAGCACTAATCTAAGAACAAAGAACACAGATAGAAAACAAAAACCACCAACAAAATTCTCCCCCTTGTCGCCAACAAGAATGCCAAACTTCAGTTAGATAATGAAGAAGTAGAGGTGGAATCATCAGCTAAAGTAGTAAGAGCCGCAGCAACAGCCTGTTCCAAAGTGGTAACTTCCTGAGGCAAACTCCTATAGGTCTTGTCCCATTGTTGATAGCCACAGATAAAATCAAATATGTGTTGTCTTAGATCAAAAGAAGTACTAGTCCCAAGAGAATATAATAGTCGTGCATGTTCAGCAAAAACAATAGAATAATGAGTGCAAGGAAACCAATTTGACTTTGAAATTTTGTGAGGGACAAAGTATTTCGTGGCCAAGGTAGAGACTCTAATGGCATTATCATGGGGCCATTTTTGAATGTGACCTCTAGTTAACTCAAAAGCAATATCATCAAAATTCAAAGAGGTAGATTCTCTAGACCTAAAACTAGTATCAGCACTTGGAAAACCTAAATATTCCCCAATCAAGCTTGGAGAAAAATCAAACACATGACCACTAACATAAACCCTCGCATATAGATTACTTTCAACATTTTGAATTTCATATAGATTGTCATAAAAATCACGCACCAGGCCATCAATATAAAAAGATCAATTAGACCTTCTGAAGTCACGGATCTTGAGGGAGACCAGAGATGTCACTAGGATCACTGGTTGAAGTCATATTGATATTAGGTGGAGGTGTGGAACTAGATGTTGATGAAGTAATAGTGACACCTTCTTTCTTCTTCCTAGCTTTTACACCCACCATTGTGGAATCGAAGGTACCCACAAACAACTTCTGCAGAAGCTTGTGAAGATTGACAAAGAAATACAACCAAATGGTAAAGAGAAACCGGAAGAGAAGAAAACTGGAAAACCCTTCTTTGACAATCATGAGTAATGTAGGAAACATGCTCTGGGATTAGTGCATAAATATCAGATAAAAGGGTTTATTGAAATTAAAAGAAAAACTTTCCAAGTTTCAAAGTGAAAGACACGAATATTGAAGACATGAGCATGGATCAAGGTATTTTAACTGCTAAGGACATTAAACTAACCAATAGAGTTAAACAAAAGATAACCAGGGAAAAACTTTTGAAGCAAATCATATATATTACTATTTAAAATAAAAAAAAAAGAATATGGCAGTCACCTTAAGTATGGTAGGATCAACTTGATTATCCTGCTAAGATCAATTTCCCGTGTCATTGTGAAGGTTACTAAACTTAAATTAAGAATATATAGAGAGGGAAAAATAAATTATCAATCAACCAAAATTTTAGTGAAGGTGTGTGTACATGACGAAAACTCATTTCCCTCAATCTGAGATAGTTTTCACACAACCACTAGAGTAGCTTTTTGCAATGATGATTTTGATTATGCATAGCTAACTAATCCCGTGGTGAAGGTAACTCCTTTCTCAGAAAATAATCAAATTTTGCCAAATCAATGACATACCCTTGTTCCTCCTTGGCATATCTGAGATAGTTTTCACACAACCACTAATGGATTTAACTCTTTTCTCAGAAAATAAGCAATTTTAGTCAAATATTAAATGACACTCCCTTGTTCCTCCTTGACATTTTTTCTTCTTTTTTTAAAGGAAAATTGAAGAAATCAATCATGTCTATGTCAAGATGGTAAAAATGGTAGAACTCTAGTTTTATGAAAGATATTTTTACAAACTGCAGATATGTGAAATTTAAGAATGATAAATCTTTAACAATAATAAAGGAAAGAAATCAAAACAAGAGAATACTGCTGAACTACTATACTATAGAGCAATTGTTATACTACTGTTATTTAAATATAAAAAAAACAGACTCCTAAAGCTTTCCTCAACAATTCAAATGTTTTAGCATCCAAAGGCTTAGTAAAAATGTTAGCCAATTGTTTTTTCGTTAACACATGTTCAATTACGATAGTCTTAGTTTCTACCAATTCTCGAATGAAATGATGTCTTATGTCAACATGTTTAGTGCGAGTATGCTAAACAGTATTCTTAGATATATCAATGACCTTTTATTGTCACAAAACACAGTAAACATATCTTGTACAATACAGTAATATTTTAGCATTTCTTGCATCCACAGTAGTTGTGCACAATTGCTTCCAGCAGCAATGTATTCAGCTTCTGCAATTGATAATGAAATTGAGTTTTGCTTTCTGTTGTACCATGAAACTAGATTGTTTCCAAGGCAGAAACATCCTCCAAAAGTACTCTTACGATCATCCAAGTTTAGTGCCTAGTCTACATCGCTGAAACCTGCCAAAAATGCTATGGTGTCAATTGTATACCAAATTCCATAATGTGATGTAGTATTGACATAGCGAATGATTCTTTTAATAGCAATCAAGTGAGATTCTTTGGGATTTGTTTGATATCTGGCACGGATGCCAACACTGAGACATAAGCTTGGTCTACTTGTTGTAAGATACAACAAGCTTCCAATCATATTTCGATACAGACTTGAATCCACAGTTGTTCCAGCATCGTCTTTAGACAATTTCAAATTAGTGCAAATAAGTGTTTTGACAGTTTTGGCATTTTTGAGACCAACCTTTTTAACCAAAGTTTTAGCATATTTGCTTTGTGAGATGTATATCTCATTTGTAAATTGTTTAACTTGTAATCCCAGAAAATATGCTAATTCACCAATCATACTCATTTCAAATTCTTGTGTCATTTGTTTCACAAAAGCATCTGTATGTTGAATAGAGGTAGAACCAAAAACAATATCATCAACATAGATTTGAGCAATTAAAATATCCTTAAAAAATCATCTTACAAACAAAGTTTTATCAACTCCCTCTCGTTCGTAGCCCTGTTCCAATAAGTATTTTGTTAATCTTTCATACCATACTCGAGGCGCTTGTTTTAAACCATATAAAACCTTTTTCAATTGAAACACATGATCTGGAAATTTAGGATCAATAAAGCCCTAGGTTGTTCAACATAGACCTCTTCACTCAGAATACCATTTAGGAATGCACTTTTGACATCCATTTGATAGAACATAAATTGACATAGACAAGCAATACACAATAATAGCCTAATAGATTCCAATCTAGTCACTGGTGCAAATATTTCATCAAAATCTAAACTTTCTACTTGTGTATATCCTTGAGCTACTAACCTGGCTTTGTTTCTAACAACATTTCCAGACTCATCTGTTTTATTGTTAAAGATCTTTTTTGTACCAATGATATTCACTTTTTTGGGTCTAGGCATTAGAGACCAAGCATCCACTCTGTTGAATTGTTCTAGTTCTTCATGCATGGCATTAATCGAACAGTCATCTTTTAAAACTTTATTTACATTTTTGGGTTCTATGGTAGACAAGCAGCAGGCGGAGCTAATCATTTCTCTATAGTTAATTTTTGCCTTACCTCTAGTGCATGTTCTTTCCTCCAAATCTCCAATTACCTTTTCCAATGGATGTGCTTTTTGTATTTTGGAGGAGATTTGTCTCTCAACCGTCTTACCTGTTTCTGTTCGTGTCTCTGTTGTTGCTTGGGTTTCATCATCTTTTGTACTTGTAGATTGGACTGCCTCAATCAGGATACTGGGGGAACCCTGTTTTTCATCCGTTGATTGCTATTGCTGTCCAGTCAGTTGGATACACCACTTTTCTGTTTCTTCGTCTTCTGACTTTGGTACAGTCACTGTAAGTTCATCAAACACATCAATAGAGGATTCCATAATTTTTCCAGTACGTTGATTAAGTACTCTATAAGCCTGACTATTTGTTGCATATCCAAGAAAAATACCAACGTCGCTCTTGGGATCAAACTTACAAAGGCTGTCTCTATTATTCAAAATGAAACACTTACTTTCAAAGACATGAAAGTAGTGCACGTTTGGTTTGTTTCCTTTCCCGATTTCATAAGAAGTCAATTTTGTCCCTGCTCTGAAATAGACACGATTTATGATATAACAAGCAGTATTTATAGCTTCAGCCCAAAATTTTGATGGTATTCCTTTAGTACATAACATGACTCTAGCCATTTCTTGCAAGGTCCTGTTTTTCCTTTCTACAATACCATTTTGTTGTGGTGTCTTTGGTGCAGAGAACTCATCATGATCTTCATAGAAATTAGTGAAGATGGTATTTTCAAATTCTTTTCCATGATCATTTCTAATGCGAACAATTTTTCCAAAAATATCAGCTTTTTCCGTGGTTAATTCCTGAGACAACAGTTGGAATGATTCAAAAGAATTTGATTTTTCTCTAAGAAAATCTACCCAAGTAAATCTTAAGAAATCATCTACACATAAAAACACATATTTTTTACCTCCTACACTTTCAACTTGCATATGACGCATGAGATCCATATGTAATAACTCAAGTGGATGTGAAGTAGTGATAAGTTTGACAGCTTTGTGTGTTTGATGTTTGTGTTTTCCAAGTTGACAAGCGTAGCACATAGCACCTTTAATAGCTCCAAAATCAGGGATTCCTTTGACAGCACTTGTAGCAAAGATTTTAGTTAGTTGTTTGGAGTTGACATGTCCCAATCTCTCATGCCACAATTCAATATTATTATGACTTGCACTATTACAACGTAAAGTTGTATCAATGGTATAGCAATTACTTGAAGATCTAGTACCAGACAGTACATAGTTCTTATTTTCATCATACACATAACATGCATCCTTGGTGAAATTAACAAACAACTTATCATCACACAACTTACCAATACTAATCAAGTTAGCTTGAAGACCATCTACTAAAAACACATTATGGAGATGAGGCATTCCTTTTACCACAAGAGTTCCTTTTCCCAAGATTTATCCCTGTTTACCATCACCAAAAGTGACTTGGCCAAGATTACATTCATGAAAATCTTTCAAATATTCCTTTCTACCAGTTATGTGAAGAGAACAACCATTATAAAAAAACCATACATTAGAATCAGACATTTTTAAAGACAAAAATCCTTCAAAACAGTGATGCCTAATTTTCTTAATCCAAATTCTTATAATCTTGTGATTCCGAGCCTGTTGATGTCGTGTTGGTGACATGTGAGAAATAGGACTATATAACATCTTAAAACAGTTGGGTCTAATATGTCCTCTCTAAAAACAGTAGTGACAAGTAGGTACAAATACCTGTCTTACCTTTGGTAATAAACTTTTGTATATCAATACCTTGTGATTATGAATTCATCACCTTAGATTTCTCTGTTTTGAGATTTTGTCATGGAAAATTGTTATGACTCTCATCATAGCCTACACCTCGACGATCATATGACTGTATTTGTTCTGCCAATATTTGATTCAGTTTATTTGTGCCACCATTCATCATCCTCATAGTTTTCATTGCATTGTCATGTTCCTTTGACAGTTTCTAAACTTTCTGCTCCTTTACTTCACAATCTGCAATCAAAAAGCTGATTTTAGTTTCAAATTGTTCTTTCTCAGACACATGTGTTTTTACCTTAATCTCTAGTTCTTTGTTTAGTTTATTAAGCTTGATACATTGTTTGAGCAATTCCTCATAGGCTTCAAGCATTTCATTAGGAGTGAGTTCATTGTCACTGTCTATGTCAGTTAATTTTAGAAAGCATTGTCTTACCTCCGTCTCTTCATCCAGTTCAACATTTGTCATACCTGGATTGTCATATTTAGATGAATCAACTGTACCATGTAGGGTAACGAAATTATTGGTTTGTTCAGCTCTTTTCTCTTCCTCATCAGTTTGCTCACCATCACTCCACATAGTAATAAAAGACTTCTTGTGTTTTTTGAAATAAGTTGCACATTCAGCCTGAATATGACCGTAACCTTCATATTCCCTGCACTATATTCCTTTGTTAGTCTTGATATTAGAATCAGTTAAATCAGAGTGAGGTTTACCAAAAGATTTTTTGTTTCCGATATAGTTCCTAATTTGTCCAAGGTTTGGTTTGCCTTTGATTCGTCTGTACATTTGGTTGAAATTTTGCTAGATCAGGGACATTGCTTGCTGAACATCTTCAGAACAATCAATTTCTGGATCAATGGGATCGGCAACTTGAAAAGCAATACTTTTGTCCTTCCCATTTGGCTTTAAGTTCATCTCGACTGCTTGTAATGAGCCAATTGACTCATCATACCTGATTGTATCAATATCCTTTGCTTCTTCAATTCCAGTTACTTAGTAAGCGAACTATTCTGGAAGGGATCTCAAGGTTTTGCGTACCAATGTTTCTTCAGTCATTTGCTTTCCAAGTGTGAATGACTCATTAGCTAGGTCATTCAATTTTGCATGGAAGTCAGCAATAGTTTCAATTTCGTCCATCTATAATTTTTCAAAGTGAGAACTGATCATTTGCAATTTGGAGCGTCGCACAATTGATGTACCTTCTTCTGTTG
Organism: Parsonsia alboflavescens; assembly: GCA_028571225.1. Classification (NCBI taxonomy): domain Eukaryota; kingdom Viridiplantae; phylum Streptophyta; class Magnoliopsida; order Gentianales; family Apocynaceae; genus Parsonsia; species Parsonsia alboflavescens. Next base: position 11,613 of record JAOXNR010035708.1, on the reverse strand, counting down.
TTTGTAAAGTTGTCCAGGGGTCCTTTGCTGAAATACATTGAGCAATCAAACGAAATTGATTAAAATCAACAGTATTAAAAATAGCATTAAGAGTTTTAGAATTAAAACTAGCTTCCCTTTCCTCTTCCTCTGTCCAGGTATCTTCATCCTTCAAAAGGTCCTTCTCATCTTTTGGAGGAGTCCATCCTTTTCTGATTGATCTCCAAGCCTTTTCATCTAGCTCTTTGATGAATGCAGTCATCCGAGCCTTCTAATATGAATAATTGAATCCGTTGCATAGGGGTGGTCTACTCACCAATCCTCCTTCTAGTAGTCCACTCATTGCTGCACAAAGAGATTCTAAATCCAAGATGCTCCTCTAGTTCGTTAGTATATGGTTCTGATACCAATTGAAAGAATCTCTTGAAGCCATTATACTATTAAACTACATCCTCAAGGCTAAGTCCATCTGAAAAATCTACTAAGATAAAAACATTACAATAGGTATAATATAAAAAAATAGAATCTCTCTAGTCTATCACTACCCTGTACAAAGTTTTACCTTACAAACTCACAGCAAGAATTCCTCTTGCATATATATTTTAACATTTACCAAAATCCCTCTAAAGATGACAAAGCTTCTTCCGAAGCACTCAAAGCAAGAATCCCTCTTGCAAATATCGCAACATCTACCAGAATCCCTACTGAAGATGACAAAGCTTTTCCCGAAGCCGAACTCCCCTAAGTTCTGAACCTGTTCCACAAGAACTGTTGTAGCACTCCCATGACACGCTTGTGACAGTTTGTGATAGTGAGGTAGAGACACTCCTCTCGAGTTCTGCTACCAATAAATATTCTCTCGAATATTTATAAGGATTTTCAGCAAGGACTCGTTAGCATGATACTCAATCATTGTCAATTTTGATCACTTGAAAGTTTATCTCGTTTTGGAAATAATAGCAATAAAAAGATTATAGTTCCTTTCTAAAAGATAATTACAATATATTAATAAGTATCCTATTTAGATAAATATGGAAATATCAATTTAGGATAATCAATCAAGGAATATCAAACTTCAGAAGTCTTAAGATACCATATCAAACAAATCAGCTCTCAATCTTAAGGATAACTTTAGAGAATCCTAAAGATCTTAATAATCTCCTAATTCAACTCTACCACTGATTTGAACAATCTGTAAAGCTCATTACCAATACATCATTATCCCAATAAATCTTCAAAAACTGTGTGACTCTAAGTTACAGAAATAATAGCCAGGACAAATATCTAACAACAACTCATACCACCTTTCAAACAAATCGTAATGCTGACAAGTAACAACTCGCACCACCTTTTAAAACAACTCGTGTTACTTCATAGCAACCTGTACAGTAGGAAACAAAGGAACTACACCGAAAACAATCCATAATGACTAAAAACAACTATATATTCTTCCAAGGCACATAGAAAATTCACAAACAACTTATACACAACTTTGTCGTCATAAAGATTCAATCCTTGTAAAGAAAATAGAAGAAAAATAAAAAAAATTTTAAAAGAAAACACAAAACAAAGCGAACAAATGCTGAGACATGTACAGAATAGAAAACAAAAAAAAAAAAAATTAAAATCTTTCAGAACCCTATTTTAATAATATACTTAAAAAATAAAGATACTCATTCACTTTTTGAGATGAAAACCAAAATTTTTTTATTCATAAAGGTTCAACCTTTGCAAAGAAAAGAAAAGAAAAATCAAATCATACCACCTTTAAAACAACCCTTAACATTGACAAATAACAAACTATACAGTAAGAAAAACCCATAGGGCTTATAGATAAGTCATATAGCTTTAAAATTAAATAAAAATGCACATGACATGAACACAAACAAACTAGAAGTATAATCCATAAATCTTATAGACAACTCATATCACATTTCAAACAACTAATAACATATACAAGTAACAATTCGTACCACATTTGTAAACAACCCATATTACTTTGAAATAACCTGTATAATAGGAAATAAAGAAACGACATTGAAAACAACCCATAATGACTACAAACAACCATATATCCTTCCAAAGTACATAAATATCTCACAAACAACCCACACACAACCTTTTTCGCCAAAAAGATTCAATCTTTGTAAAGAAAAGTGAAGAAAATTAGATCTTTAAAAAATAAAAAAAAGGTGAAACCTTTTCAAACCTATTTTGATAATATACACAAAAATATAGATACTCATTCATTTTTTTAAGATGAAAACTAACCTTTCTTCATTGAAAATGCAATCTTTACAACGAGAAGGGAAGAAAGTTGTATTTTTTGGACCTTACAGATGTGAAGAGAATGAGCAGGAAAAGAACCGAGCATGAGGGGGGTGGGATGTGGGTTTTGAATAAGAAAAGGGTTTGATAGTATTTCTTTTGATATAGGAAGGGTAACTACGGAATTTCACACCTTAAAGTAGGAGCAGGAAAAGAACCGAGCAAAATGGGGGAGGGAAGGGGGAGCAGGAAAAGAATCGAGCAAAAGGGATTTTGGATGTGGGATTTGAATAAGAAAAAGGTTTGATAGTTTTTGTTTTGATATAGGAAGGGTAACTACATCATTTTACACCTTAATGGGGGTATATTTTGAAACATTTTAAGATGTGGCCTATTTTCAAATTGAGATGCGATTTCCACATATTTAAATTGCACGTGAACATTTTAAAATAAATGTTATTTTTTTATTTAAATTTTTATTAACAATATTTTTAATTAAGAATTTTAAATTTACTAAATTCAAATGTCTCTTCACATGAGAAAGATCAAATATTAAATTATTCAAATCAAAGGTAACCTTTAAATATTGCATCAATAAGATAAAATATTCAATTTATGAAAGAATGTGTAATATTTTATAAATTAAAAAGCTTTAAATAGTGATGGAGTGGCAGGTTTGGACCCATGATCCCTATCTAAATCTCTCTTTATTAGACTAGTATGAACCCGCACGACGAAAATTATATAAAGAAAAATTAAAATAATTCTAAATTAAATATAACATGATAAAATTTTGTTTTGTCTTAAAGTATTTAATTATATAAAAAAAAACCATTGTTTTGAACTTTTGATTATTCTCTTGTTTATTTTGAAGAGGGAAAAAAAGGGGAAAAAAAAAAGGGAATGAACATGATAGAAACTTGTTAGGATCAAATAAGTAATTTTCTCATTTTCCTTGTATACCTTTTTAGAATTAAATTAGTTGATTTTTTAGATTTAAATTAATTTTGTCGTAACATTAAAATTCTATCCTAGAAGAAAACATTAATTTATTAGAATTAATTTTGTGTTTTCCTTACCAATCTTTAAAAATACATTTATAATATTTGATGGGTAAAACGGGTACAACCCAGACAAGTCAACATAGACACGACCCGGACGAAAGTCAATCCCAAATGGGTTAAAGGCTCCATGCCTTCAATAATAGAAAGCCAGACTCACTGAGTCAACGAGGAAAGATGAGCAGCGACCGGCTACTATCAACCTCTCAGGTCATCGATCAAAAGGTTATTGACCTCTTGAATGAACTCGAGAGAGGTACAGTTAGAGCTCCGTACAACCTGACAACTCCCAACTCATCTCATAAATCTTTCTGCCACGACCAACGGTGCACGACTTCTAATCACTTTCCACGAGCCAAGGACTACTCAGTCCGACCTCACCAGAATAGATGCTCGAGATAGTCAACTTCCATGGGGGGGGGGGTCACGAAGATGGTCTAAATTTCTATTAGCGAGCTCGTGGCTCTCAAACAAAGACATGAATGGCAAGATCTCTCATCCCAGGGAAACTCCACGATTCTAGGAGTGATTGGCGGTATTCAACGAAGTCCTATAGTTATCCTAGTTGCCTACAGTTACATAATGCAGGGCGGCAATCCAAGAGGTAACAGACTTTCTCTTTTTACTACTTAATCAAAACACATAATCTATCTAAGGATAGAGGACTAAGAAGCTCTGAAGCACCTTCAAAGAGCTGTCGTCTACCCGAAACTATCTCTTTTAGAACACTAACTTAGGCATCGAAGTTCTTCCTTGGGTGACAGTCCCCTCCGGGTAACCATTTTTCTCATTTTCTCAGGCTGCTGACTGTATAGTTCCATCATTATCTGTGGGGTGACCCGGAGTCCATTTTCGATCCCATCACTTCTACCGCCGTCTGTGGGAAAACAGAAATAAAAAACCTAGCCATGTTTTCCTACAAACAAATATAAAAAACAATCCTGATGGCATAGTCTTAGCCCTCAAGTGTTCAATCGCCATGCCGTATCAGATCACCTATCAGTGCACAATTGCGCACTAGAGAAACAGTGGTCGAAATGCCACCTCTGGTGCAGGCTGCTGTCAATAATGATCCATTGCCTGGCAACAGCAAGCTCACCAGAAACCGGCACCATCTGGTCCATCCCAGTCGATCTCGCTCAACTCTCGGCTTGGGCAAGAGAGGCCGCAAGAGGGACGCTTTGGTCTTGCTGGTGACAACAACAATTCTAGGTCATAGAGATCTGGAAGAACACGGATGACAGTTTCAGCATCTCTCTTGGAACGAATGGTGGAGGCCCTAGAGAGGGTTTCCAACAGGCCAGACTATTTATCCACTAGGCATAATCCAGAGCCCGCCCGAAGGGATTTACAGCCATCGAGAGGCCCAGTTGGATGCCCCCAACCAAGTCGGTTTCAGCCTTCCGAGGTGAGGACCAACCCCCTTCGCAATGAGGCAGGTCGCTCACAAAAGAGGTCGCAAAGAAGGATAACTCAGCTGTAACCGACCTAGAGAAACCCTTAACCATGAAAGGGTGTACGACCTAAGAGACAGGCTCAATCGAGCAGCTATCTCATGAAGCCATAGGCAGAATACGGACTCTAAAAAGCAAGGGAGCTCGCTAAGAACTCCTCTTAGAGCAAGGATGCCACCTCGTCGTAGCTTGACAGGTGAAAAGGCTTGAGGGGTAGCCCCCAATCCACTGAGAAGAGCAACTCCCCCTAGCAATACAAAACTACAGAGTACTGTGGACCTTACCGAGCAATCGTCGTTCGTCCACAGCATCTAAACAGCAAGAATGCCATTAGGCTTCAAAGCTCTGCAACTGGAGAAAAAATATGATAATACTGGGGAACCCCAGCAGCACATTGATGAATACGTCTCCTATTTGGAGATGTACGAACACCCCGACCAAAAAGGCCCAATCCTGGTTCAAGGGCATCCTTGAGGCAAGCATCTTCAGTTGGACAAAGCTGAAGGAGCTATTTCTGAAGAACTACCAAAGCAGCATGAGGTGCGAAAAGGATATCAATGACCTATATCTCATAAAACAGAAGGTCAAGGAAAGCACCCGAGGCTACCACAGTCGTTTTAATGATGAAGTAGTGGAGATTGAACAGAAAATTGATGCCATATACATCACTGCTTTCAAGCAAGGTTGCAGGGAGGGTACGTGGCCCTCAGACTGGCGGAAGAACCAGTAAAAACAATCAAGGAGTTGCAGATGCTCCTAGAAAAACTAATCAAGGCTAAGGAAATGACGATCCAAAAGAAGATCCCTAGCTTCACCTCAACAGCTGAAAAAGACAACAGAGGACATCCATAAAGTCCTCAAACATCAAAACGAGATAGGAAAGACCCTCACCCCAAGGGAGGGACCTTAGAAAATAGGAGAAAAGCTATCCCTGACCATGTGACCACTCTACTCAAGGCGTCACGAGCAGAAATCATGATGGTTATGGAGAAAAGAGGGCTCCTGAAGCAACGTAGGCCTCTCAAGAGTCATGTGGCCAAATGGGATCCCGCAAAATTTTGCCACTACCATAACGATCATGGCCATCTCACAGAGGATTACTTCGACCTCAAACATGAGATTGAAAGCTGATAAAGAGGGCCACCTGCAAGAGTTTCTGGCCAAAAACGCAGGTCCTGCACATTTGCCACTAGTAGTACTGCACAATCTAGACTTCCAGTCGGTGAGATAAATGCCATCGAAAGGAGGTCCAAGCGAGCTCAAGGGCGGAATTCAAAACCCCTGACGGTGTCGCTCCAAATTGGAGACTTCCTAGTGAGAAAAATTCTGGTGGACATTGGCAGTGTTGTCAATGTTTTGTACCGCAAAGCATTCGACCAGATGGAAATTGACAGAAGCTTACTAATGAAGTCAGATACGGCTTTGACCAATTTCAACTACAACACAACTTACAACGAGAAATCACCAAAATGATAGACTGGATGGTTGTGGATGCTCAGGGAACTTACAACACCATCCTTGGCCGAATGGGGGTCATGGACCTGAGAGCAGAAATCTCCCTGCTCAATTACAATATGAGAATGCAAGTTGGAGGATGAATTAGACAGACAAGCTGTTGCAGAGTGTTACCTAGTTGAGGGTAACGTAGAAAGCTCGCTAGAGGTTGTGCACGAGGAATGCATCGACCTACCAAAGAAGGATGATCACCTCCGAATCCAGGTGGCAGTAAGAGGAGAGAAAGTCTTCCTCAACCCCAAATTCCCTAAAAAGGGGATTAAGATTGGAGAGCTCTTACCTAAAAGAATCAAAGGGAAACTGGTAGATTCCCTTGAAGAAAACTTGAAGGTCTTTGCTTGGCAACCCAGTGACCTCGAGGGAGTCGATCGAGCGATTGCTAAACATTGGGTCAGGCTCAAGCTAGGAGTCAAACCGGTGAAACAAAAGAAGAGGACCTTTGCCCCCAAGCATAATGAGATCATTGCTCGGGAAGTCCAAGCCCTTCTCGATATTGGGATTCTGAAAGAAGTAATATACCCTGAATGGCTAGCTAACCCAGTTGTGATCCTGAAGAAGGAAGGGACATGGTGCATGTGTGTGGATTTCACCACACTCAACAGGTACTGCCAGAAAGACTCCTACCCCCTTCCAAGCATAGATTAGATAGTGGACTCAACGGCCAAATACCAGTGGCTATGCTTTCTAGATGCTTACAAAGGGTATCATCAAATCCCGATGACCATTGAGGACATGGATAACACTCCTTTCACCATAGAGGTCGGGACCTATTGTTACACCAAGATGCACTTCGAGCTAAAAAATGCAGGAGCAGAATTCTAGTGAACAATGTACAAAGTTTTCAAGAAACAGGTGGAACATCGAGGTCTATGTAGATCATCGAGTACATCAGGGAAAGTTTTTAGACCCTGAAAGCTGCTCACATGAAGCTTAACCCGGAGAAATGCACCTTCGGAGTTTCAACAAGCAAATTCCTTGGTTTTATGATCTCAAAGAGAGTCATTGATGCCAACCTAGTTAAGATCAAAGCTCTACTAGATATGGAACCTCCTCGAAACCTCAAGTAAGTACAAAGCCTAGTCGGAAAAATGGTGGCACTGGGGCACTTCATTAGTAAAATGGTAGACAAAAGGGAGAAATTCTATGACGTCATAAAGAAGCCGAAGAACTTCCAGTGGTCTGAAGAGCGTCAAACTGCATTTGTCAGATTGAAGGACTCAATAGGAAAACCTCCTCAGCTCGTCTCTCCGAGGCCAGGTGAGAAAATTTGCATGTACCTAACTGCGACTGAGAAAGCAGTTAGCTCATCCTATTAGTAGAAAGGTCAAGCCAATAGTTCCCTGTCTACTATGTTAGCCGTTTGTTCCGAGGTCCAGAAAATAGATATTTGGACTTGTACCTCATCATTATTACTTCAAGTAAACTAAAGCCATATTTTGAAGCTTACTCGAAAAGGGTCTTGACCAATTTGCCATTGAAGCAAGCTCTGGCGAAGCCTGAACTATCAGGCAGAACAATGAAGTGGTCCCTCGAGCTCTTAGGTTATCAAATCAATTTTGAGCCAAGCAAGGAAATCAAGGCTCAAGCCCTCTCAGACTTCATAGAAGAATGTACCAGAGTTCCACAAGAGCTCGGTAGCACTTATGAAGGCAATATCTGGACTATGTACACAGATGGCTCCACAGAGAAAGAAAATTCAGGTGCAGGAATTGTATTGGTCAGCCTTGAGGGAGTGAGAATCCCTTACTCTGAGAAGTACAACTTCCCGACCTCGAACAACGAATCCGAGTATGAAGCTCTCTTAGCAGGTCTAAGACTTGTAAGAACTTTCAGAGTGCAGAAACTGCAAGGCCAAAAAGATTCACATATCATAGCCAGCCAAGTTGCTGGGGAATACGAAGCGAGGGAAGATAACATGATCAAATATCTTAGAAGAGTAAGGGATATGGTATCTAAGCATGACTACTTCTGGATCGAGCAAATTCCCAAGGAGCAAAATTCAGAAATAGACAGACTGTCCAAGGTATATCGAGAGGTAATTGGAACAAATGCCGAGCTGCTCGTGGAACAGTTGCACTCTCCTAGCATAGCTTAAAAGGAGAATCTGATTATTGAGGATCAAGTGGACTGGAGGTATCCAATCTACAAATACCTCAGACATGGCGACCTCCCACAAGATCCAAAAAAAGCTCACCAAGTGCGGAGATGGGCACCGCGCTACGTAATGATAGGAGATGACGAAGTATACAGAAGATCATACACTTGGCCCATGCTCAAATGCTTCAGCAAGGGAGAAGGGTGATACGTCATTGAAGAGGTACACAACGGAATATGTGGATCACATATAGGAGCTAAAACAGCTGGTAAGAAAACCCTGATTTCAGACATTGAGGAGGTCATACAGAAGTGCGCGAGCTGCCAATTGCATGGAAACAAGCCACACACCCACCGCCCACTATGTACCAGTCGATCAACATATCAGTAACTTTTGATATATGGGGTATTGATATTTTGGAGCCATTCCCGAAAGAGGTAGGGGGTGTAAAGTTCCTCATAGTTGCCGTAGAGTATTTCACCCTGTGGGTTCAAGTAGAACCCATGGCAGTAATTTCATCACTGAAAGTCTAGTCATTCCTAAGGAGGAACATCGTTTGCAGATTTGGCATTCCTCAAGCTATCACATTCGACAATGGGCGACAGTTCATTGGTGACCCATTCAAGACCTTTTGCGAAAATCTCAACATTGAATAGAGACTGACCTTTGTTGCTCATCCCCAAGCTAATGGCCTGCAGAGGTCACAAACAGGACCATCTTGGAAGAACTCTAGAAGAGACTCACAGAGTTTAAGAAAGAAGGTCAAAAGGCTGACTGGTAGGACGAAATCCCAAGTATATTATGGGCATACAAAACCACACCAAGAAAGGCTACTGGATAGATGCCGTTTAGCTTGTGCTTTGGAGTAGAGGTAGTAATGCCAGTTGAGGTTGGAATGACATCTTTAAGACTAACCGAATACAATTGATTCTTAAATGAGAAGGAGAGAAGCGCAGACCTTGACCTACTCGAAGAAGTCAGGAACAAAGTAATGGAATCAGATAGAACTTACAAAAGGCAGGTAACAAATTTTTTCAACAAAAGAATGAAAGAAAGACATTTCACGGTTGGAGAAATGGTCCTCAAGAAATCAGATATCGGTAAACAAAAACCATTGACCAAGCTGCAAAAAAGCTAAGAAGGACCTTAAATAGTCCAAGAGGCACACAAAGGAGAGAGCTACAAGCTCGTCGACCATGAAGGAAGGCAACTCCTAAGGCCCCGGAACACTTGCCATTTGAAAAAGTTCTACGCCTAAGAACCATCTAAGACATTGTAGACCTCGTGGAGCCATCAGTTGAGCTCAGAAATATAGGTCAAGAGAACTCCACCCAACAGTATGGCGATCTCAATAGTTCAAATTCAACAAAGCACGGTTTTAAATCCGAATGCATTGGACAATTGAGGAAAAAGAATATGAAGCACATATGAAGCTCAAAGTATAGGCAAAAAGAATAAGGCAGTTGTATGGAAGAACGAAAAACAGAAGGCCACAAACAGACCTCTGCAGAATATTCATGATGCATATGAAAAATAAAGAGTCAAAAATCCTAAAACTAGAAAAATCAAAGACTACTTTTGGGAATGCGGCACAAGGGGCGCAAGTTCTTCATCCTCTTCTTCCTCGGTTGGGATGCTGGTAGGGACAAGGCCGCTCAAAGGAGCTGTCGGGTTACTCAGAGGAACTGCTCCTGAAGTTCCTGTTAAATTATCTTTTGGGGCAAGAAGGAAAATTGGGATAAGGTCCGGTACCTTCCTCGAAATAATCATACACAAGCTAAGGAAACATCTTGTTAAAAGCATTTGTGCTCGGGAATGAAGGAATACCCTCAAGAGAAACCATAGCTAGGGGGGTGATGTCCAGGACCTTCTCAAACTCGAGGGTAGCCTCAACAAGAGCTTTCCCCTTCCACCCTGGACATTTATCAGCCTGACCGACCTGGCTTAGGACCTTAGCAGCAGCTACCTCTTTAGGGCAAACTTCCTTTTGGTTCTCTCACTGCTAGTGGAGAGGAGTCGCCAACTCCAGGTGATAAAAATTGGCATCAAAATTTGAGTTAGTCCTCATCCCTGAATTGAACCCCTTAAGGTCATGAACCAAATCAACATATAGAGAGATCGGTTGGGGCCTCAACAGAGGCTGCACTTCCTCTTGCCTTTCCGACACCAAACTACCTTCCTCATCGCAGAGCCCTTGGAGGTCATCCAACTTGGCCTCTAGCGTTTTGATATGCTCCTCCTGCTTGGTCGCCTTTTTCTCAACCAGATCCAGAACCTTGGAAATAGCATCATTGGTAGCCTTACCTTTAGCCATATTCCTCTTACATGCGACAAAAAGTCGCCTGGAATGCTCGACAGAAGCCTTGGATGACTCCGCAGAGGTAGTGAGGTCGGCAACCTCTTTCTCCAAGTGAACTTTGGCTTCTTGCAACTAAGAAATTAAGGAGGCAAACTCTTGATCCTTTTTGGCCCTCACCACCTCCTTTGTCATCTGCTCGCCAAAAACAATATGGCCCTGCAAAATAAAGAAGGAAAGGAGTCAAATAGCGTACTTAGAATAGAATGAAGTTAGACATAGGAAGACAGAAAAGGGTGCAAAAAGCTCATCACAACAAGAAAGGAGGCGCCAAACCTATCAAGCTGCTCGTTTGTGAGTTGTCGGCAAATTTCTCGATCTATTGACGGGGTGCACTCCATAAAAAAGGATTGAGCATGGGGCCATTGCATCAAAGAGTCTGATGCTTCCACGGCAAGATCAGGGACTCACTTTGCAGCTACCTCATTGGTGCGAGAAGCCAGGGCAGCACCTCCCAGCTTCTTGAAGGTCTCAGCTACCTCTTCCATGGCACATCCCGGAAATGCTAATTGGGACTCAGAGGTTGCCAAGGCTGTTTCCTTCCCAGAAGGGTCGGGAGCAATCTTCATCACAGGCTAGGAAGAGGGAGAAGACAAGGAAGTTGAAATTTTGATGGGTCTATCGGAAGGCCCCATCCCAGTAGCGGTTGAATCTCTTTCGGATGTTCCTCGAGTCCTCTCAGCTACTGTAGCTCTTCCCCTACCCCGAGGAACGGGAATCCTAACAGTAAAGGCATGAGGAGGAGGGGTACCAGCTGATATGAACCCTGCCAACAACGTGACAAAACCCGACACCAAATCTGATAAACAACCCCAAGATCTTCAAGTTTACGTGGAATCCGCGACCCGTTGCTTAAAGAAGCAAGAACCTTGGAATGGTGAAGAC